>JAJPUD010030423.1:0-13184 GCA_023553655.1 Myrmecobius fasciatus | reverse complement strand
TCTTTTGAGGTTCTTTAAGCAATCTTCCAGAAAGGCCTTTTGAAAAAGTCACCAGTGATGGTTTTTAATAACTTCTTCTGGAATTTTGTCTAAAGGAACCTCAGGATCTGGGATCATCCCTTCTTTTTCTCGATAAAAGCGGTCTATGGTGAGAGCTCTCTTTTGCTTCTTCATTTTTTTTTAGACAGCATGGATATCTCTTTAAGGTAGGGAAAAAAAAAGGTGGCTGAAATGTCAGCTAAGATCTTTGCCCTGGGTCACTTCGGCGAATTAACTTAAGGTCCTGGGTCGGTGGGGGCTAGGACTAAGTCCAAATTACTCCTTAAACAAGGCAAGTCTGCCAGAACACCTGTCCCCAATCAGGGCAGAGTGTCCCAAGTGCCTCAGATAATCTCCGGGTTTTTGGAATTTAGAGTTTGGAGTTTGGAATTTCTGCTAAGATGAGCTGAGCTGAGTCCCACCGTCACTTCCGGCCTACACTGGAGTCCTCTGTTTATCCCTCTGTCCGAGTTAGACAAACCTGATGTGATCTTCTTCAGAGATATCAGCAAGCAGTGTCCAAATATTTCTGAGTTAATTGACTTGAAGATCAATTCAGAGGCTTATTTTATTGTTGATTTGAGAGAAGATTGGAGGAGGAAGCAGAGAGTCACCTTTTCATTCTACCATCTTGGCGCCGCCCCCCAGTAGCATATATTTAAAACTACCATCACATATTATATGTAATGGGGATAAACTAGAATCATCCCTGATAAGACTGGGATGAAAAAGGTTGCCCACAATAACCATTGCTATTCAATATTACATTACAAATATTCACTTTAGCAATAAGATAAGACAAAGAAATTAAAGAAACTAGAGTACATAATGACAAAAATAAATTATCACTCTTTGCAGATGACGTGATGATATACTTATAGAATCCTAGACAATCAACTAAAAAACTATTGCAAACAATTCACAACTTTAGCAAAGCTGCAGGATATAAATAAATCCAAATAAATAATCAGAATTTTTATATATTACCAACAAAGTCAGCAGTATGTTCTACACAAAGTAACTCCATTTAAAGTAACTATAAGTAATATAAAGTATATGGGAGTCCATCTGCCAAAACAAAGTCAGGAATTATATGAACACAATTAGAAACACTTTTCATACAAATAAAGTCAGATCTAATCAACTGGAAGACTATCAAGTTCTCATAGATAGGTCAGGCTGATATAATAAAAATGATAATTCTACCTAAATTAATTTACTTATTCAGTGCCATACCAAACTCCTCAAAAATTATTTTACAGAGCTATAAAGAAATAGTAAGAAAGTTCATCTGGAAGAACAAAAGGTCAAGAATTTCAAGGGAATTAATGAAAAAATGCCAATGAAGGCTTAGCTATACCAGAACTAAAATTGTATAATAAAGAAGCAACCATCAAAATCATTTGGCACTGATTAAGAAATAGAGTAATATGATCAGTGGAATATTTTAGGTTCACAAGACACAATAGTGAATAAGTGTTTGATAAACTAAAAGACATCATCTTCAAGAATAAGAATTGATTATTTGACAACAATTTCTGGGAAAATTGGAAATTAATATGCAGAAACTAATCATTGAGCAACACCTCACAACCTATACCAAGATAAGGTCAAAATGGTTCCATTTGACATAAAGAGTGAGTGTTGATTGCATGAGAAAAATCGAGAAATATTTTCCAATATCAAAAAAGAAGAAATGGAGAAAGAAAACTGTAAACCAATATCACTAATAATATTGGTAAACTAAACAATAAAATCCCATTAAAATGACTGCACCATTATACTCAGAGTTTAAACACATATTAAAAAATATGAACAAGTTGGATTTTTAGTAGGAATGTCAGAATGATACATTAGGAAAGCACAACATAATTAAAACAAAAATAATAAATATCATGTGATATCTTAATTGATTTTAAAAATGTCTTAGACAAAAGACAGCACATATTTAAGTTAAAATTTTTAAAATACTTAGTCATAATATTGTAATTTAATATATATGTACATATATAGCCATTTCATATTGTATATATGTTTCTATATGATCCATTCAATATATATATTTATATGTACATATGTATGCATATATATGCATATAATATCTATGTATACTCCATCATTGTTTGCTATGTTGAAAATCTCAAAGCTTTAACAAAAAATATTCTTTTTGACATTGTTCTGAAAAAGTGATTTTAAAAAATGATTGCTGTTTAATCCAATAGTGCCTAGTTTCTTTTCTATTAATGTATACAGAAATCTTCCATACAGTCTTGATTTCTTAAAAATAATAACTTTACTTCACTAATATTTTCAACAACAATCAAAAAGATGCCCTAGACATTTTATGGACATGAAAATCTTTTTTTTCCCTTGGATTCAGAGAGCCAGAGGAGCACTATTAGAGATTCCTCATTTTGTGTTCTTTTTCCCTAGGCCCTTATTAGCTGATGATCCTTATCCTATATGAGTAATGAGCAAATAGGGAATACCTGTTTAATCTTGCCATATTGGTGTGTGACAATAGTTACTTTTTTTTCTTCTTTTTTTCACCAAAGTAAACAAAGCTAAAGATAAATCTAATACAACCCTCAATGTCTCATATTCTTTTGCATATTTTCAAATTTAATAAAAACTTAGAAGTATGTTACATGAAAGATACATTGCTAATATATTCTTAGAAGATCTAAGTTCTTTTTTCCCCTCCCTCTGAAAGCTTTGGTTATAGGATTATATTTAATTGGAAATTGTTTTTGTTTTTGTTTTTTTTAAAATCAATCAATCAAATGTATAATAGAATTAAAGGAAAGACCAGATATTTTTCCCTGATATACTTGAAATGTCAGAAGATCATCATGATACAGAGAACATAAGGGAGGCTCCCAAGCTCTTTCCCCACTTCCCACCATCAAGGCTATCATGGAATTTAGAAGAGCAGTTATGAGAAGCAATACAGTGAACAAAGTTCTTGATAGAGAGTCAAGGCTGGTAGAGCCAAACAATGAAATCAGATTTCCTCTCTCTTTCTGAAATAATTCATGCAGAAAAAGTCTATGAGCATTGTGCTACCTACAAATGGAAATTTAATTTTTCATAAAATTTAGGTATGCATGTTTCTTTATACTCTCATGATCTACACACAATGCTGCTTAAAAAGGTATTTGGGACAGATATTGCAATAGAAATGTAGGGACCCTGGACTCAAATTGATCATGAGAAAAACCTGAGTTCAAATCCTGCCTCAAACACTGAATTAGTTATATGATCCTAAATAATTAACCTCTATATGTTTCATTTTCTTCATCTCTAAAATGACATCTAAAATAAAATCTAAGGCCCTTTCTAACTCTAAATCTATCATCCCATAGACCAGTCCCACAAAATGGATGAAGATTGTTTTAGTTATAAGCTACATTGATGCTTTACTTGGAATTGTATAGCTAACACTGCTTAGTTTTTCAGAGTATTTAAATGCTTATTTATCAACTTAACTTTGACATTATTTGAAAGCTTGGTATACCACTTATTCTGCCTACACCTCTATATCAGAGCCAAAATCTTCTGCTCCTTTGGTCAACAACTGTGTTTTAAAGCTGTCAGCAAATTCTATAATGTGTGGGATGTAGGTGGAAAATGTATGGATACTGACAAAGACAGTTTTATAGCTTAGAACACCAAGGAAAATATTTTCTACTGGACTCCCTTCCCTGTTGCTAATTCCAAAATGAGCATAACTTCAGCAGAGTTGAGATGGGGGATAATCATCTTTCATTAGATCCTTCTACAATGCTGAGATTATTTTAGTTCCTTATTTCCAGTTATGCATACCAGCAATATTTTCTGATAGACATCTCCAAGGCAGAAATATTATCACCACCCACATGTTCAGATTGTTAGGAAAATGTGCCCATAAGCACTCTGCTGGAGATCCTGTCATTGGTACACTCTCCTTTGCCTTTGCTTATCTCATTCCTAGAGTAGATGAATAGCTTCCTGCAATATCAAGGATAGTGTTTCAAGCTTCAGGGTAATGAGACAGAAACATTCATACTGGAAAGATGGCAGCTTAATATATAAAACAGTCTCAAATGTATCAGAGCCAATGGAGTCAGATTTTTCATTTGTTGATTCAGAGAATAAATTCAGATTTTCTCTGTATTTCTGAAATAAGTATTTCATGTAGAAATAGTTTACAACCATGTACTACACCAAAACTGGAAACTGATTTTCTCATGAATTATAGATATGCATGTTAAACTGGGTTGTCATGAGTTTCACAGTATAGCTTACATTGTATTAGGGGCAGATAATTTGAGACAAATTTAAGATTCTAAATTCAGTTTAACTGTGATAAACAAAGGTTGTAAAGGATTTGTATTGAGAAAAATTTAAGTAAATGAAAATTCAGTGATATTCTTGATGGCATCATGAAAAATGAATTCTGAACATATTCTTTACTAAAATTTGTACCCCACACTACATTTGCAAGCAGTTGGTCTGAAGAAAGCCTTGTCAATTGTAGTAATTAATAGCCTAGATATGTGTTTGCTGTTGTAGTAGATAGGGAGTTAGACCTGTGTGTAAAATTTCACTATATGCTTTGAACAGGAAACTCAACCTGTTTCTTTTTCTGAAAAATGAAAACAGTCATAGCATCTAATTCACAGTGTTTTGTGAAGACATATGAAAATATATGTAAAATCATTTGTATACTTCAAAGTACTGCATAATTGTTAGCTATTAATATTAATTATTAATGTAAATTTTTGTCAAAGACTGACAATAACATGGATCATAGATTGGCCCAGAAGAACACATAGTTCAGTGAATTAATCTAAGGATGAAGAGATAAGTTTAGAGAGAGGATCATAGAAGCAGAAGGAGGATAAAGATTTGAATCCAAGTCTTTTGATTTTAAATCCAACATATTTTCTAACATGATTCACAATTGTCCATCTGTAGGTAGTTGAAGTGACATAGGCTGAGGTGGAAATTTATATGATTAAAAGAATATGTTGCCAAATACTATTGATATAAACATGAAGACTTTTTATCAACCCTTTGTATGAACAAACATCATTCACTCATTAAAAATTTCAGATGTTGAAGAGATTGTTGTTACAAAATGAAACTAAGGAGCAAAAATTGAGGATATTATCAAATACATGGAAAAAGTTTGTGAGAGAAATAAAATTATGACTTGTGAATATATGATTTAAAAATAAATTATTTTAATATTCACTCATAGATCATCATGCCTTTTTATATCGAGTTAATGTGTGTAAATCTCTCCTTTGTTCAAAAATTTTTGATGGCTCTCTGTTGCATACAGAGCAAGGCAGTTTGTAAAAGGTTCTGACCTCCAGGAAAAGCTTTTTCCTGGAGGTCAGAACCTTTTACACTCTGCCATTTTATCTTTCCACTTTAACTCATATTATTCGGCTCCATTTACTCTATGTTCAAGCCAAAGAACTTCTTTGTTTCCCTAAGTATGATCCTTTATATGCAATTTTGCTTATCATTCTCCCTATGCTTTTTCCATCCTCTCTTAGTTCAAGTACAACTCAATTTTTAAGTCCAAATTCAAATGATCTCTTTTTTGAAAGCTTTCTCGATGCTGTGCTCAATAATTGCCTCTTTCCCACCATCACCTATTGAAGTACACATACCACTTAATTTTGTAGCTATCAAAACTGCATGTATATAATACAGCATATCATGAATAATTCAATTAAATATTCATTATATTTGAGGTCCTTGAGGCTGGATGCACAAAGACAAAAGCAAAATAACCCTTCATCTCAAGCAACTTAATTCTATTGGAAGAATATTATGTGTTTTAGGTAACCAGATACAAGGGAATTTAGGTGAAGAAACAAGATAAAAAAAATCAAATTCTTATACATACAAAAATATTTTAGCAACTTTTTTTGTAGTGACAAAGACATTGAAACTGAAGGATGGGAGATACCTTTCAATTGAGAAATGACTGAAAGTAAAACTGCACAAACTGTACATGTAATGCTATAATGTAAGAAATGTAGAAAATGAAAATTTCAAAGAGGATTGGAAACTTTTGTATGAAGTGATGTAGAATAAAATCAATACATATAGATGAACAGTTTATATTATAACATGAACATTGTAAAAATGAATAATCCTAAAACATTCTAAAACCTTCTTGAATTAAGGGACC
The DNA here is from genome assembly GCA_023553655.1 of Myrmecobius fasciatus. NCBI lineage: Eukaryota > Metazoa > Chordata > Mammalia > Dasyuromorphia > Myrmecobiidae > Myrmecobius > Myrmecobius fasciatus. The sequence continues at coordinate 6,952 of JAJPUD010030423.1, read as the reverse complement.
AACTTTAACTCCAAAGACCTAAATGAGAAGAATGCTGTCCACCTCATGACAGTGAGATGATGGACTAATTCATAGAACAAAAAAATGCATTTATGGATGTATCTAATGTGGGAATCAATTTTACTTGCCTATGGATGTATTTAAAAGATGTTTATTTCTTTTTTTCTGCTTCTTTTCTTTTCTGTGTGTGGGATGATATGAGAAAGGAAAAAACTAATTAATATCATTATTATTAAAATCATTATTATCTTTATTGAAAAAGAAAAAAGAGGGCCAGAAAGGATCACAGACAGGTAGTTCAGCTTTGAAAGTTAAATATTAAATTTGTTTTATATTTAAAAGAAAAGCAAACAGTGTATGGTAGATATCCACAATTTTATGTGGATACTATGTATTTGGAAAACCCCAAATTATTTAATGTTCAATATATTTTTAGTGAAAAAATAAATGGAGGTATGCAAAAAAGCTTCATCAATGACTCAATGTATGATCTAAGCCTTGAAGAAAGATTAGGGTCCTGAAAAAGTAGGAGAAAAGATGAAGTATGTTTTCAGAATGGCAAACAGGTTTTGAAAAGAAAAAAAAGAAGAAAATGGAGAGAAAATAAGTAAAATGCCAACTGTGGGGATAATTGCTAGAAACTAGTATTCCTAGAATATAAAAATAAATAATATTAAATAAATTTGGAAGTAAATAAGAATCAGATTATAGAAAGCCTCAAGAACCATTCTGAGCAATTTTCACTTTTTTTTAGAAACAATAGGGCGTCACTGAAGAATTTTGAGGAAGGGAATGATAGTCAGATTTGTACTTCAGAAAAGTTATTTAGCTAATATGGAAATGCTTTACATGAATGTACATGAATAATCTCCATCAGATTGCTTACTATCTCAGAGAAAGGTGAAGGAAGTGAAGGAAGAATAGAATTTGGATCTCAAGTAAAAAAAATGTTTAAAAATATTTTTATATGTAATTGGAAAAAGATTTTTTTTTAAAAAACAATCATTTTTGCAGCTATGTATAAGCTGAATTGGGAAGGGAGAATGAGAGACAAGCATAGAATATTTAATTGTCTTATCTGACTGTAAATTCCATAAGGATAACAAGAATGTAAGCAAAGAGGCTCTGCCCACAGCACACAACATACAGGATGTGATTAACAAATTATTTATTGAATTGGACCAAAACTGAATCAATAATTAAAAAAAGAAGCTCATATGTCTATCTAAATCAAATATATTTTAATGTTTTGTAAATACATATGAAATGAAGAATGTTGTAGTTTATTGAAGAAACATCAGTTAGAAATACTCCCAGGCAATTCCCTAAGTTTTTAAGTTGCAGAACAATTGAAGAAATGTATACCTGAATTATTAGAAAGTATTTTCTCCTCAGGTGTTTCTTCCCTACACACTAAGATAATCACAAGTCAGAACAAGAATAACACACAAGACAAAGGGGGAACAAAAGTTAGCTATGGCATTAGTCCCTGAAGTGCTTCCTTATTCTATTTCTTGAGCGTATGTCATCAACATCTAAAATAGTAGCTAGGCACTTTGAACACAGGCACCTCTTGGAATCTAAGGACTAGCATAATTCAGATCCCCACAAGAGCACCATGTAGCTGTTGTTTACAAAAAATTCCCACTGGAAAACCAGACTAAAGTTGACTGATAAATGAGAACTTTGTGTTCTTCTCAAAGCATATTTCTATGAAACTATGAGAGAGAAAGTTCTTTGACAGACCAGATTTCAGGTAAGTGTGGATTCAAAGTACATGAAAGTGTTTTTGTTAGCTTCTGCCAAATTAAAAAAAAATCAGATCACACGCTTTTTGCTGTATCACAACTTGATCTAGCAGAAATCAACTTTATTTTTGGTACATCAAACTATATATTGATAGACTGGTATTAGGTATTTGACAGAATGTGAAGCCACAAATATCCATTTCCAAAGCTTAGCATGTAAATGCAAGAAATTTTACTTGAAGTCATCTTCGTTTTATGTTTATTTATAATTTACTTACTTAGGAAAAATGTCACAGCAATAGGCTTTTCCAAACTGTGACATAATGATGTCACAATAATAGAGTTGACATGAAAGTCTATTGTATGGCTTCTTACATTTTGTGTTTAAACTCTAAGAAAAATGCCTGCTTTTACCATTATTATAGTTCATAAACCTAACATCACAAAAAGACTAGTACTTTTCTAATCTAAGGATGGTGGTAGAGGGAAACCTCAGAAAAAACAAAATAAGACAAAACAAATCAAATATAAACTAAGTAGGAGATTTCTCCAGTATTATAAAAACATCACTGTTCATTCCCCCTCACCATTTTTGTACTGTGTCCTGGTTTCAGGGCTTTTTCCTCTACCAACTAATGTGACAAACTAATATGCATCTGTTTCATAGTGGGTATTTATGGGTCAATGTGTTCTCACTGAACAACATTTGTTTTTTTAGCAAGGGATTCATGTGGAGTGACTTGACTGAAATTTAAACAGTAGATGTTTGTGGGAAAGTGGATCTTTCAATGACCTTCAAATAATATAGCAATTCATAGGGACCACACTGCAATCTTTTACATATTATGTTATAAAAACACATGTATCATAACTTCATTTTAAGAGTAACGCAATGCCAACTTATTTCATAGTTTTAAAGTGTTATAGAAGAGTACACTGTTATTTCACTAGAAAGGGAAAAGTCTTTTGGCAAAATATAATTTTTATTATACAACTCATACAATATAACATTAAAATTCCCTTTAAAATCAATAATGTCTTACTTTTCAATGTGTGTTAAAGAAGTAATATATAGCAATATGTGTGCTACAGAATCAATATCTAGCTTTATATTCTTTTGATGTATCTAGATTGCACAGACTATAGTTACGACTTGAATTCAAATTCTGCCTTAAACACTTCTTGTGTCGAAGGCATTTATTTAGTTGTGCGTCCTTAAGACTCAGTTTCTTCACCTGTAAAATGAAGATAATAATTATATCTACCTCCCAGCGTTATTGTAAAGGTCAATTGAGATACCATCTGTAAAGTACTTTTCAAGATTTTAAGCATTACCTAGTTTCTAGTTTTTATTATTCTACCCTGATGGGAATTAGTGCATTAGTTACTTTCCTTAAATCTTTTGTTGCAAAAAATATTTCAAACAGTTTGCAATGTTATAATTGCAATTATAAACAATCGTTATAATACTGTAGGATGATATATTTATGGCTAGAAGTGGTATTAGAGACCATATAGCACAATCCTTTCTTATTAAAATGAGAATGAAGTTCAAGGAAGCTACTTATTCATGATTGCAGTATTAGTAGAAAGTCAAAGAAAGACGTGATATCAAGTCACCCTGGTTCTAAGATAAATTTGCATGCAAAATTCCAGTAGCTATATATGGTTATGGGAACAATTTCACACTTTGCCCAAGCTGCTTAATATTTTTTTTCAAAGCATTTTTCTTCAGTTTTGTTGAAGGGAATTTTCCATATAAAGCCCCCCTAAAATATGTCAATAGTCAGGTTCCCAATTGAAACTCTTTCTATTTTTATATAGAAAAATATATTTAGAAAATGACTGTTGAGCCAAATCATCAAGCAAAGAATGGATGACTCCTTGACTAATTTTATGAATGAAGGAAAAAATACCTTGGGGAACACCTCAACAGCAGATACATACTATTATGTCACAGATAATTGCTCCTGCACAACTACTACTACCACTATGTACTACATGGATCAGTTGATGTGGGAAACTGATGTCTTTCAAATATGTATTATTCATTGTAATTCTCAAAATTAATTATTTAAAGGCAATATAGTTTCATAAATGGATATGCTGGTGAGCAAAAATGTTCCTATGTTTTGAAGAGCACTTTTCAAGCTGTTCCATCTTCGACCAATGTAATTTGCTTTCATTTTTTTCATATAATATATATGATAGATTTCTCAAAGCATGTCAAATTACTAAATATGTGAATATACATTGATTCCAGTAAAACTACAAGTAACACTCATTTACTAAAGAAAAGGAAAAAATGTTGCATTGTTCAAGACTGTGAAATATATATTTCACCATTTAGTGAAAGTTTTTTAATTAGAAGAATTTAGGGAAAATCATAAGTGGGAGGCAGCTTGGTATTGTGAAAAAAGCTCTGGCTTAACCCAGTCAGATGAATTGGGTTCAAATTCTTTTTCTTCTGTTTTATTCTCTAATGGTCAAATTCCTTAAGTAGAAAACTGGACTTTATGGTTTGTGAATTCTTGGTTAGTAACTCTAGATCTCTGATCTAATGTGATCAAAATTATAGAGGCTTTCTTTTTCTTTTGTTAAACAGAGGCAGAGGTCAGAGGGATAGAAAATAGTTGCTAATTGATTTTTAAAAATAAAATGTAATTTAAAAATAAATATTATTGTCTGGATTTTCAAAGTCAAAGGCCTAGATTTCTGGGAGGTAAAGACAAGATGGCAGAATATAGTTATGGCTCCTCTGAGTTATCTCTTTGAAAATAAACTTTAAAATAATGCTCAAGAGGAATTCTGGAGATGCATAGTCAGCAAAAGGTGAGAGTGAGATACTCTTTCAGTCCAAGACAATATAGGAAGTTGGAAAGAGGGACAGCTAGATGGCGCAGTGGTTAGAGCACCAGCCCTGAAGTCAGGAGGACCTGAGTTCAAATCTGGTCTCAGACACTTAGAAATAGGAAGTTGGAAAGAGAGATCTATGACACAGATCTTGATGAAACAACAGTGACATTTTTAATCACATAAAAATGTTCTTAATCACTATTGGTTAGAGAAATATGAATTAAACCAAAGTAGTTTGAATCAGATTGATTGACTACCATGGCAGAAAAATAAATGATAAATACTGGAGGGAATGTGGAAAAACAGGGAGTTTTGAGCTAATCCATCCATTTAGAAAAATATTTAGAAGTTCTGTGCACAGGGCTATCAAACTCTACATACCCTTTGACCTGGAAATACTACTACTATGTTTGTAAAAGAAAAAAGAAAAAATAGAGGGGAAGGATTTTTTGGTAAAAAAACATCTGCCAAAAGCAATTTGAATATTTATAAAATCATTTGTGGGACAAACAAAATTATCAGCTTATAAAACTCAAGCACTGGAAGGTTGTTGTACCTGACTTTCAGCTCATCCTTACTTGAGATTAGCTTAGCAAATGATTTCCCTGCCCTGATAACAATTGTAAGCTGACATTCCCCATACTTGAATTAGGGAATGGCTGAAAAAGTTATGCTAAATGATTTTGATAAAATGCTATTGTGCTATGAGAAATGATGAGCAGGGTGGTTTCATAAATATCTGGGAATACTTATATGAACTCATGCAAAATGAAGAGAGCAGAATCAGAACATTATACACACTAACAACAACCCTAAAAGGTTGACGGTGAAAGACTTAACTACGTTGATCAGCACAATGATTCATTACAATTCCAAAGGACCAATGATGAAAAATGCTATCCATCTTCAAAAAGAAAGCTAATAAATTCTGAATTTGGACTGCAGCATGCTCATTTTATTCCATTTTTATTGTTTGATTTTGTGTGTAGTGTCTTTTGCAATATGATTCATGTGGAAATATGTTTTGTATGACTTCACATATATAATTGATATAAAATTACTTGTTTTCTCAAGGATGGGAGATTGGTTGGGATTAGGAAAGGAGAGAATTGGAACTCAATTTTTTTAAATACTTAATTTTTACATGCAATTGATAAATATTTAATTAAAATAAATTTTCAAAAAGTCATATGGGTCACACCTTTCTACTTGAATTCTCATTAGTGATCATTGAGTTCTTCCATTATTCTATTATTTCATTGACATGAATACTATTTCCATAGGTTTGCATCATTAATTATGCATTTCTTTTGATTTTATATCATTCTTGACCATTGCTTTCTATATATTCTCCATTATGCATTCATCTAATGTAACCAAGCAATTACTATAATGCTTTTAATATTTTGTTGACATGAGTGCAATATTTGTGCTGTCCATCTTTCATGTTTCCTGCATACGCATCCACATACATCAATCTTCAGAACAGAACAATGGAAATTAATGTTGGGTCATTTTCAAAATGATCAGTTTTCTTAAATTGTTCCCTCCACCCCTTCAATCCTTAAAACTATGGGTAAAATGGAATCAAAAGACAGGACAAAAGCTTAAAGAATAATGACATTTTAAAATTCAGTATAGCATTAACTTTTTCCTACTTCTACAATCATAAGAATTCTTTACAATACATAGAGATGGAGGAGACATTATCCTGACTGGATGGAGTATGAAAAATATATATGACATCAAGATGTTTATCCTGGACTCACCAATATTTTTGACACCAATAACAAGTATGACTGTTACAGGAAGCCCTCAAACACCCTCAGCCACCTACATTATGATATATAGCTTAGGTCATGTCAGGGATGATGTTTCACTTGATACAGTACAATTGCCAGTAGTAGCATTGGTGATAATATAATAATAGGAATAAGAATAAGAGTAATAGTAGGAATCAAAATAACAAAACTCTTTTCCTAATACTTCATAGTCAACAAGTCACTTACTCATGTCATTTGATTTTTAGGACAATACTATTAAAAATTAAAATGCAATGTAACTTTCATATAAGTTGTTTTTCACATGAAATGAGATGACAGGCACTGTATTGTCATCCTCATTTAACAAACGAGAAAACTGAGTAAATTGAAAAAGATTATCCATGTAGATTATCCATGCATTAGTGCTCTTTCTGCACTCAATTGCAGTATTTTTCATATGCAACAATTGGCATACATGTAATTCAATTGCAGAAAATCCAATGTAACTTTCATATGAGTTGTCTCTCAGATGAAATGAGATGACTGCCACTGTTTCCCCACAAAAGCATTATTACTTCATGCACA
>JAJPUD010030422.1:0-13185 GCA_023553655.1 Myrmecobius fasciatus | reverse complement strand
CCTTTGACAAAATCCAACACCCTTTCCTATTAAAAACACTAGAGAGTATAGGAATAAATGGGCTTTTCCTTAAAACGATCAGTAGCATCTATTTAAAACCATCAGCAAGCATCATATGTAATGGAGACAAACTAAAACCATTCCCAATAAGATCAGGAGTGAAACAAGGCTGCCCACTGTCACCATTACTATTTAATATTGTATTAGAAATGTTAGCTTTAGCAATGAGAAGAAAAAGAGATAAAAGGAATCAGAGTAGGTAATGAAGAAACCAAATTATCACTCTTTGCAGATGACATGATGGTATACTTAGAGAACCCTAGAGATTCAACTAAAAAACTACTAGAAACAATTCACAACTTTGGCAAAGTTGCAGGATTCAAAATTAATCCACATAAATCATCAGCATTTTTATATATTACCAACAAAGTTCAGCAGCAGGAGATACAAAAAGAAATTCCATTCCAAATAGCAGATGATAGGATAAAATATTTGGGAATCTATCTGCCAAGGAAAAGTCAGAAAGTATACGAACTAAATTACAAAACACTTTCCACACAAATAAAATCAGACCTAATCAATTGGAAAAATATTAAGTGCTCATGGGTAGGCAGAGCGAACATAATAAAAATGACAATACTACCCAAACTAATCTACTTATTTAGTGCCATACCAATCAAACTCCCAAGAAATTATTTTACAGATCTAGAAAAAATAGTAGCAAAGTTCATTTGGAAGAACAAAAGGTCAAGGATTTCAAGGGGATTAATGAAAAAAAAGGCAGATGAAGGTGGCCTTGCTGTACCAGATCTAAAACTATATTATAAAGCAGCGGTCATCAAAACCGTTTGGTACTGGCTAAGAAATAGAGCAGTGGATCAGTGGCACAGGATAGGTTATCAGGACAACCTAGGCATTAACCTTAACAATCTAGTGTTCGATAAACCCAAAGACCACAGCTTTTGGGATAAATACTCTCTATTTGGCAAAAACTGCTGGGAAAATTGGAAACTAGTGTGGAAGAAATTAGGGCTTGACCCATACCTAACACCACATACCAAGATAAGATCTAAATGGGTTCATGATCTAGATATAAAGAGGGACTTTGTAAGCAAGTTAGAGGAACGTAATATAGTTTATCTCTCAGACCTGTGGAGATGGAACAAATTTATGTCCAAAGAAGACTTGGAACTCCTAATTGAACACCAGATGGATAATTTTGACTATATTAAGTTAAAAAGTTTCTGTACAAATAAAACTAATGCAGACAAGATTAGGAGGGAAGCATCTAATTGGGAAATCATCTTTACATTTAATGGTTCTGATAAAGGCCTCATTTCTAAAATATATAGAGAATTGTCTCATATATATAAGAATTCAAGCCACCCTTCAATAGATAAGTGGTCAAGGGATATGAACAGACAATTTTCAGATGACGAAATTAAAACCATCTCTAGTCATATGAAAAGTTGCTCCAAATCACTATTGATCAGAGAAATGCAAATTAAGACAACTCTGAGATACCACTACACACCTGTCAGATTGGCTAAAATGACAGGAAAAGATAACGATGAATGTTGGAGGGGATGTGGGAGGGCTGGGACACTAATACATTGTTGGTGGAACTGTGAATGGATCCAACCATTCTGGAGAGCAATTTGGAGCTATGCTCAAAAAGTTGTCAAACTGTGCATACCCTTTGACCCAGCAGTGTTTCTACTGGGCCTATATCCCAAAGAGATCTTAGAGGAGGGAAAGGGACCCACCTGTGCAAGAATGTTTGTGGCAGCCCTTTTTGTAGTGGCTAGAAACTGGAAACTGAAGGGATGCCCATCAATTGGAGAGTGGCTGAATAAATTATGGTATATGAATGTTATGGAATATTATTGCTCTGTAAGAAACGACCAGCAGGACGATTTCAGAGAGGCCTGGAGAGACTTGCATGAACTGATGCTGAGTGAAACGAGCAGAACCAGGAGATCACCATACACAGCAACAACAGTATTACATGATGATCAATTCTGATGGACATGGCCCTCTGCAATAAAGAATTGTCTCAAACCAGTTCCAGTTGTTCACTGAAGAAAACCATATACACCCAGAAAGAGGGACATGAAATATGGACCACAACGTAACATTTTCATGATCTCTATTGACATTTGCTTGCATTGTGTTGCCTTTCTATGATTCTTTTTTTTTTTCTTGTAGATAGGATTTTTCTTGCATAACTTCTCAAGCATTTCAACATTATTAACATGTAGTGGACTTCCTGCCATCTAGGGGAGGGGAGGAGACTGGGGGTAAAATTTGTATTGGAAAGCTTTGTAAAGATCAAGGTTGGGGAACTACCCATACATATGTTATACAAATAAAAAGCTTAAAAAAAAAAAGAAAGAAAGAAAAGAAAAGAAAAGTATTGGTAGGATGACAAATTATCAAAAAATTCTTAAAAGCCCATATCCAAAACACTTCAAGGACAAAAATGGATTTTAACCTAGAAAATGAAGAATTCAAGGAGGAATGATAATTCTGACTTCTGAAAAACTCTAGAAGACAGACAACTGGAAACATAAGACTGAATTCGAAAGGCAGCAAATTTAGACTCAAGATAAGGAAAAATGTCCTAACAAATTGAAATCTCAGGAATGGACTGCCTCAGGGGATCATGGGCTCCTTCTCAATGGAAGTCTTTAAGCAAAACCTAGAAGGCCGCTAGTACAATGTACTGTAGGAATGGATTGATTTTTGTTATAGATGTGGTTGTATTGCATGGCCTTTGAAATCTGTCCTAATTCTGAGATTCTGTGATACTAGTCTTTAAAAGAAGAAATGACATTAAGGAAAGAGATGGTGAGCCTTAAGGAGTATGTCCAGTCATCTTCTGGGCCTCTGAGTTGGAGGGTATGAAAAGAGTGGCCACCAGTGAAGAGTGGTGCAAGGTTTGCAGTATTTTTCAGACAACATTAGGTTTCCATTGTAGAGCTAACCTTTAAATAGCACTTGAAGGGTTTGCCAAATGCTTTATGTCTCTCACTTCATTTAACCTCACAATTATCCTGTGGAGTAGGTACTCTTACTATATTTTATAGTTGAGAAAATTGAGTGGGAGAGGGGCTTAGTGACTTTGCTAGGGTCACACAGGCAGGAATCAAACCCAGGGTTAGGCTGACTTGGAGACCATTGTTTTATCCACTACGGACCTATCTGTCTCATTAAAATAAGGTGGTAGAAGGAGTGTTCCTTGAAAAATTCCAGTGGGCAGGAAAAGATAATGATGAATGTTGGCAGGGATGTGGGAAAACTGGGACACTAATACATTGTTGGTGGAACTGTGAACGGATCCAGCCATTCTGGAAAGCAACTTGGAACTATGCTCAAAAAGTTATCAAACTGTGCATACCCTTTGATCCAGCAGTGTTTCTACTGGGCCTATATCCCAAAGAGATCTTAAAGGAAGGAAAGGGACCCACATGTGCAAGAAGGTTTGTGGCAGCCCTTTTTGTAGTGTCTAGAAACTGGAAACTGAATGGATGCCCATCAATTGGAGAGTGGCTGAATAAATTATGGTATATGAATGTTATGGAATATTATTGTTCTGTAAGAAACGACCAGCAGGACGATTTCAGAGAGGCCTGGAGAGACTTGCATGAACTGATGCTGAGTGAAATGAGCAGAACCAGGAGATCATCATACACAGCAACAACAATATTATATGATGATCAATTCTGATGGACATGGCTCTCTTCAACAATGAAATGTCTCAAACCAGTTCCAATTGTTCAGTGAAGAAAACCATATACATCCAGAGAGAGGGATGTGAAATGTGGACCACAACATATCATTTCCATGATCTCTATCGATACTTGCTTGCATTAGGTTTCCTTTCTCAGATATTTTTTGTTCATGTAGATATGATTGTTCTTGCACAGCAAGATAAGTATGGAAATATGTATACATATATTCGACTTGTCAAGTATTTTAATATAATTAACATGTGGTGGACTTCTTGCCATCTAGGGGAGGGGAGGGGACTAGGGGGAAAATTCGTAACGGAAAGCTTTGTAAGGGTCAATTCTGAGAAACTACCCATACGTATGTTATGCAATTAAAAAGCTTTAATTAAAAAAAAAAGAAAGAAAAAGAAAAAGAAAAAATTTTAAGTAAAAAATTAAAAAAAAGAAAGAAAGAAAAATTCCAGTGTGAGGGAATTTGTTGACAATACAATGGGGAGGTTCCAAAGACCTGGTAGAATGGATTGAGGTTTTACTGGACCTACAGTCAGTGAGGATGATTTGAATAGGGGTGAGGGTTTGGGAGGTGGCAGTATAAGTGTACCACCCAAGTCAGCAAAACTAATGATCAGAATTTGGGAGCCATTTAAAACAAGAGATAGACTGGTAAGGCATACTCCCTCAATAGAACTTAAATTATAAAGAGTTTGTACAGTGTTTGAGATAGACTTTATAACTCTAGTATTTTGGAGTATGTACCTCCATGGTATTTGTCCTCCAACTTTTGTCTAGCTTCTTGATTCAAGGAGCATTTTATATCTGAATCTGTCTCTGAAGAATGGCCTTTTTTGACTATTGATTAGTCTCCCACAAAAAGTGCATTTTTCTCTTCACTTATTAGTTCCTTATATACAAGATGGAAATAGAAAGGATAATACCTGTATCATCTCCTGAGTCTACTGTTGGGTCCCCATTGATTCATATAATAAATCCCCTGAAATGGTTGCATTATTTGACTGGTCCTACACATTTCTATTGGGTCAAAGCCAATTACCATTTTACATAATTATAAACTTCGAAGAGTGAGAATTAGAAAACATGCAACCATTTCAGGGCCTTCATTATTCACACTAATCGGAACCTAGTCATACTGTGCCTTGGGACCCTTAACATTCTTCTATCAGCAAACTCCAAGGACTTGGCTTGCAGCCACTAACAATCGTCTCTGGCCCTGGGCTCCCTGTTAAGCTAATTTTGTGGATGAGAACAAAGACTTCTTCAGGATAGCACAGAAATGCAGTCAGCAGAGTAGAGTGGGGAAATGGGCTGAACTGGGAGACAAAAACCCTGAGTTTCAGTCCTGATTCTGTCCTTTAAGATTTTTGTGATCTTAGATAGGTCATTGTATTTCTCCAGTACTCAGTTTCTCCAATTTGTAAAATGACAAGACAAGATGATCTCTAAGGTCCTTTGCAGTTCTAAATCTGTGACTCTATGAACAATCCTTATTTTAGAATTTATTTGGTAAGGTCTTTATTATAGGAAAACACAGAGATGAAAATGAACAAAGTTTATAAAATTTCTGTTTTTAATGGTTAATCTTGGTTCTACATATAAATATATAGGAAATAAACCACCTCCAATTGTTCACTGAAGAAAGCCATATACACCCAGAGAGAGGGATGTGAAATGTGGACCACAACATAACATTCTCATACTCTTGATTGATGTTTGCTTACATTGTGTTTCATTTATCTGATATATCTTTTGTGTAGATATGATTTTTCTTGCACAACAATGATAAGTTTGGAAATATGTATACAAAAATTCGATTTGCCAACATTTTAACATAATTAACATGTAGTGGATATCCTGCCATCTAGGGGAGGGGTGGGTAGTTGGGGGGAAAAATTTGTAACAGAAAGCTATGTAAGGGTTAGTGTTGAAGAATTACCCACACATATGTTATGCAAATAAAATAAAATTGAAAAAATATATATATAGGAAATAATTCACTCATGATTAGTGCTCCCTCTTTTGTCTTATTGAACTTCTTTCAGATCCTATCTTTGGATTAAACTGATCCCATGCTGCCTGGGCTCTGTACTGGGTGCTAAGTATCCAGCTGATGGAAATTTGGTTTGGTCTTCTAGCTACCTCACTTCTATGATCTTCTTCCCTGACATTATATATCCAAGATGTTTTCCACCAGACTGACTCTTTTCTCTGTTTAGATGTGTTCCTCACACTCAACTAAGCTCTAAGCCCTGTCCATGAACATCCCCTGGCTTCTTACTCATTGGAAGAACTGAGAAAACAGATACATCTTGGAATCAAAGAGCAATGAATACCTTACCTTGACCCTACTCTATGTTTTATTTGTTTCTTTGTGGTCAGATTGATGAGTTATGGCTTACATACTTTCCACCCCACACCAAACAGTCCCCTAAAATGCTCCTCAAAACAAATTCATCACAGAAAACAAAACAAAACAAAATACACCTTGCACATGCAGTAAAGAATAATAGGTAATTCATCCTCATCAATAAAAGCAAGCTAAAGGTACCCCAACTAACCCTTGGAGAAGCCATCTAATCACTTTTCTCTCCATGCACTATATTGATTACTCTTCCAGCTTAGCTTTTGCAGACCAATGTGGCAGCCACATATGTATCCTGCTGTCAAGGATAGCCTCCAGATAACTTGTTACTTTTTATAAATTATTCTCTTACAAGTTATGGCATTGAAAACCTTCTTTACATCTAAGTAAATGGTGGCTTGTGTAGCATATTTCTCTGATGAGAGTCCTCTAAACCAATAAAATCACATCAGAACCAAAAAAACTCAAAGAAAACAAACCAAAGAAAGCAAAAACAAAGTAAGCAAATAAAAAAGTGGTTTGTTAGTTAACTAGCTCACTCTTGTCACTACATTAGAGAAATGTTTTGTATGTTAGTAATGGCCTTTTTGCTAAATCCATAAAACATCCCAGAAAAATCTGTTAAATCTATAATTTAATAATAGGTCTCCTTCCATGAGTGATACAAAAGGGGCCAGGTGTTTATTAGACAGTAAGATAGAGATGTACTTCCAGTTGGCAGTACAAGATTGGAATGTAGAAAAAAATTAGGGCTAAATATTCCAAATTGGGAGTCTGCTGACTAGAAATAATAAGTGAATCCATGAAAACTGATGAGATCCCCAAGGACTCAGTTATTTTTCAGTCATGTCCAACTTTTAGTGACCCCATTTGGGATTTTCTTGGCAAAGATACTAAAGTGGTTTGCCATTTCCTTCTCCAGGTCATTTTACAGATGAGTAAACTGAAGCAATCAGGGTTAAGGGACTTGACCATAGTCACATAGCTAGTGTCTGAGACCACATTTGAACTCAGAAAACCTCCTTCCTGACTCCAGGCTTAATGCTCTATCTATTTAGCCACTCTGCTGTCTTCACCTAGACTGGAGTGTAGTAAAAGAAAAGAAAGTTCAGGATGAGCCTCAGGGGATACCCTCACTTAGTACTAATGAAGATGGTGATTAGACAACAAAAGAGACTGAAAAGAAAATGTCAAACATTCAAGAGAAGAATCCAGAGAGTAGAATCGTTGAAGTCGACAATGTATATAAAAGGAAGAAATAGTTACAGTGACACAAACTACAGAAAAAGGTTTTTTGTTTTGTTTTGGGTTTTTTTTTTTTAAGATGAAGATTGAGAAAAGGCCTCTGGATTTAGCAGTTAAGAAATTAATGGGTGAGCAGAAAAGATTGCCCAGGGCTATAAATATGCAGCAAAAATAAAAAGGACTTAGGAGTATATGAAGTAAGTTGTTTTATTTATGGTTCTTGCAAGAAAGGGGTGATCCACCCAGGGGCAGTCCCTGCTCATAGACCCAGGAATGAGCCTTTTAATTCCTATCCCGAAGCATAAGGTCTCTCCCTTGCCCCCCAACTAGCTGAAGATGATGAAATCAACAGATTTCTTGGTTCTCCCATTGCATGTTCTTCCTTGATATGTTTCTTCTCCTTCATCATTTTGAACCCATGTTCAAAAATGGTGGGAGGAGAAGTTAATATTAATTAACTAATTAAAATATACACACTCAATGCTTGCATCTACTTTTAACATATTTCTTATTTTGAGGTGATTTTTAAAAATCAGTTTATTAGTTCAATGGCTCAATACCTTGTTTTGTACAATTAACTCGGTCAGCTAACAACGTGACTTTTCACTAAGTTTTTGTCCCTATATGGATATACAGTTCTATAGATTGCTTACACCAGGAACACCTTTCTACTAATACTTCATATTAGTTTCTTGATAAATAAAGTTTCTTGATAACAGTGTGTCAATTGTCTATATCCTGTTTTACATTTAGCCAAGAAATAAGACTGGGCAGGCAGGAATAGAATAAGCTATTTGTTTTCATCAACTGAATATTTATTTAATGCCTACTATGTGCTAGCTGTTTTATATCATTATATCCTCTTAGAGAGTCATGTTCCAGGTTTTTTGTAGTCAGATTTCCTTAGGTTTACCAAATACCACCTCAATCCCCAAAATAAGGAAAATAACTGTTATGAGTTTATTTATCTACTCAAAAAGAATAGTATATGTAGTCACCCTCAAACTGAACCCTATTGACTTAGAAGGCTTATAAATTAATGTGATAGTAATTGCTAACATTTGTATACCTTTTTTAGGTTTACAAAGCACTTAAGTATATGTCAAAGATTTAATGGTCACTTCAACCACGGAAAATAGAAGCTATTATTATCTCCATTTTTATAAATAAGGAAACTGAGGCTGAAGATGATTAAATGTCTTGCCTGGGATCATAAGCTAATAAGTATTGGAGGAAAGATTTGAACTCAGGTCTTCTGGATTCCAAATCCAGTGCTTCCTATACTTCAATACACATAAATAAATACACATTTCCCCCCATTTTTCCATTTTTTTAAAAACAACTAGTCAGCTTTTACTTTATTGAAATTGGCAAACTTTGATATGACATATCAAATAACAATATGATAACATATATTTTTCAGGTACCTTTTTTCAAGAATGGATCCATTCTAGAAAGTGGGTTATGTATATCTACAGAATAAAATGAAATATAATAATAATAATAACATTAACATACTTAATTACCTGGTTTTCCCCTGATGAACTCTGGGTCACCCTAGGTTATAGAAGATTAGAAATAAGAGGGATTGGGCAGGAATTTGAGGAAGAGGCTACCATTCAATGACACAAAGAACAAAAGCCCACAACAATGGAGGAAAATAACAAAGGCAGCAGAATTACTAAGTATAAAATAACCCAAGTTCACTAGGAAGATAAATATCCATACAAATCAATATCCTCAAAGGTTGTAGCTTTTATGTCAACTTTTAAAAAAAGATTTTAAATTTTTTAATATTTTTAAATGATATATTCAGTATGCTCTCTTTAAGAAGCCAAAAGTTTGTAATGAGTTCTAAAAAAAAGTTTTTTGAAAAGCATTTTTTCTAATTATTCCAGAAAATTCATTAATTCATTTATAGGAACACATTTCCTATGATAAATATCACATCATTGTGCTTTATATGCCTCACTTTATTGGAGGAAAATGCATTTCTAAAAAAAAAGTCACTTGCAAAACACATTTTTGGCTATCAAATCATGGGGTTTTTTCCCTATTGATTTTTACTATAAATTCAAGATCTAGTGGAGCACTAAGATGGCAGACAGGATCTTAGAACTTACACCTTTTACAAAAAGTTTTGACTCCAGAGGCTAATAAAAATCAAATTTTAGAATGCAGAAAAAGTATTAAAATCACATGCAGATAAAATATTTAAAGAGCATTAATTCTTAGTCAAAAAAGAAGGTAAAGGATAGAAATATAGTGAATAGATCCTTTACCTACAAGGCATTTTCAAGTTGTCTGAAAAAAAGTATTAACAATTATATTCAAAATAAGTTAATAAATGTGAATATAAAGCACAGGAATCAGAATTAGAGATCCAAATTTTGACTTTCTGCCAGTTAGCCATGCTCGAGAAAAACAATTGCTTAACTTCTATAGCTTCATTTTCCTCATAGGTGGAAGATAGCTAATCAACCAATCATCCAATGAATATTTATTATTCCCTTAAGACAAGCAGGGGTGGTTTAGTGGATAGTGCAGCAGGTTTGGAATCAAGAAGACTCCTTTTCCTGAGTTCTAATCTGGCTTCAAACACTTAATAGCTGTGTGACCTGGGGAAGGTCACTCAACCCTGTTTGCCTCAGTTTCCTCATCTGTAAAATGAATTGGAGAAGGAAAAGGTAAAGAATGCCAGTTGTTTTTGCCAGGTGTCATGAAGAGTCAGTCATAGCTGAAATGACTGACTATAATAACAAAATATGCCAGACATTAGGTTAGGCCCTGAGGATACAAATACAAAGAATCCCAAAATCCTTACACTCATGGAACTTGTTTTCTAGTACAGGTTAAGCTAAGGAGAACCACCATTATATTTCTCCATCTTAAATTATGATTCTGTACCTAAATTGCTTGAGTGTTTGGTGCTTAGAGATCTAAATGAAAGTAAAATGGTTGTAATTCAAATAAATAAATAGATATGTGATATGTAGATAGACAGATTAGATGATAGATAATAGATAATGGAGAGATAATAGATAGAAAGATAAACGAGAGATGAGAGATAGTTAAATGATAGATGATAGAGAGAAATGATATGTGATAAATATATAGATGATAGACAAATTATAGATAATAGATAAATGATAGGTAGATAAATAAATGATAAAGATAGATGATAGATAAATAAATAGAAAATAGATGAAGTAAATTCTGACATGTAAAGTTACTCAGCATCTGTCAAATTCCATTTCCAATCACTTATACTAGTATCAAACTAAAATAGAAATGGAGTAACTGTATTAGATTCCTGCATATAGTAACTTTAAAAATCATATAGTGACATTATCTAAGTTCTATTGCATTTTCATTTATTTCATTAAATATTTAACAATAGTATCTAAAGGACAACTTCCATCTACCCCAGTACAAGAAAACTTTCACCTTCTTCTGTCAGCTTGATCTCCCAATTGAAATGCAGAGAATCTGAGGTACAAAGAGACAAAGAGGAACAACCTACCCTTTTATCTTAGGTTTCCCATCTACCTTAAGGGAAAAGAAGTAAAATGCCTTGGGAAATGGGACTCCCTTCTCTGGTTTTGCAAATTTGATTTCCATCTCTTGCTGAGTCTAATTTGCCTGTTCCATAAGTTATAAATTTCCCTTCAGTCTAAATCTTTTCCTTTCCCATTCTTTCCATCTTCTGTCTATGAGTGAAACTTTAAAGACACAGGCTTCCTGGCCACCCTTTCCAGCATTTTCCAACTCTATATTTGGAGAGTTGGATTGCTTCTTGCTTGGATGTTGTTACTTCCATCAATGAGTAACCCCTCCTTCTTTGAGTTTTATGTTATTCATATCTACTATCTGTTGTTTGTAGATCCCCAAACTACTCCCTTTCCTTTCTCAATAAGTTCATCATGTGGCTCACAATTTTTCTCTCCTCAAGACCTGCCCTCATACTAGGTAACTTCAAAAACTCGGCCTCAACCACCCTCATCACTCAGTTTTTTGACCTACTAGCTTTCCATGGGACTATAAAAAGCAATAGTTACTTTTCAGACTAGAAACTGAGGATCTTTCTCTCTCGAACTGATTTTTTTATGAAGACAAATTACTCTATCTTTCACTTCAATTTTTATTTACCCTTTAATTACTAAATGTGTATTGTCTCAGATAAGCTGAGACCTGGGAAAGACCTTATCTTAAAAACAAAAACAAAAAACAAACAAACAAACAAAAACCCTAAGATTTCCCATTGAATCTGGAAACATCTTTAGTAAACTTGACCTGTATCTTGCCACTGGACTCAGATGAATCTGGAGGAGAGATTGAGGGTGATGATTTTGGACAACTCTGCCTCACTTAAATCTAATTCACTGTGTTATAAGTCAAGACATCCTCCTCCTAATGTCATTGGTCTTCTTTAAAAATGACTTTGACTTACTTTTCCACCCTATCTGTCACACACAAAAATGTTCATACCCTTGATCTTGCTTTCACTCATAAATGTGAATGTTCAAAAATTCCAAAATCCCTCCTTCACTTCACTCTCTGCTTTCCCTTACTAAATTCTACTCTTCATCTGCACCATTATCTCCAATTCTTTGATCTTTCAATTCTTTCCCACAACATTTCACCTACTCTAGTCATCTCTTTTCTTTGCCCCATCCTGATCTCTTGGTGAGTCTCTTCAACTCTGTACTGCACTTCTCCCTAGTCCCCTTATCATTTTATCAGTGGTGCCTTGCTAAATTTGATTTAAACTTTAAATTACTCTTACTCTTTTGCACCTTTGATCCTGTTGTTGTTTAGTTATTTTTCAGCCATGGATGACTCTTTGTGAGCCCATCTGAAGTTTTCTTGGCAAAAATACTGGAGTCATTTGCTGTTTCTTTCTCTGGCTCATTTTATAGATGAGGAAACAGAAAAGCAAGGCTAAGTGACCAGGGTCACATAGCTAGGAAGTGTCTGAGACCAGATTTGGACTTAGGAAGATGAGTCTTTCTGACTCTAAGCTTAGCATTCTATTCACTATGTCACCTACCTGCCCTCTTAACACACATAGTATTCAGCAAAGATGGGGGTTGGGGTGAGAATCATACAACTGTTCTGATTGGGTCTATTACAATTTTATATTGTATCACTTCAATTGAACCCTCACTGAGCTAGGCTATCCTATTCTACTAGCTTTATCAATTCGCTTTCTCACTCTGAAGTATCTCTTACAAATCTTCGTCCTTCTAACTTTCCCTGGTTCCCCTTTCTCCCAATCTCTCAGATGAGAAACTTGCCTCATATCTTACAGAAAAAAAAAAAAATGTGTTCATTTACTGTGAGCTCCCTCTTCTCTCTTCTTACTCATCCCTCATCATTTATAATGCTTTCTGCCAATCTCTCCTCTGTCACCCCAGTCTCATATGATGTGGTGGCTTTACTCCTTACCAAGGTTAACCTCTCTATCTGCTCAAGCATCTAACCATCATATTTCCTTCAATAGATTTCCCTCTTTGCCATCCCCATTTTATCACTTCTCTCCCAGTCTATTGGTTCATTTCCTACTACCAATAATCATGACTTTGTTTTTCTCAACCTAAAAAAATCCTCACTTGATCCTTCTATCCTTACTATTGTACTGCATCTCTTTTTTCCCCATCTCCCCCATCCCAGTTCTCCTAATCTCTATATGACCCCTTTTTCTCAGTTTCTTTTTCTGGCAGATCAAAACCTCTAATCATAGGGGTCCCCCATGGTTTAGTCTTGGCTCCTCTTTTTTTCTTCCATCTATGATATTTTATCTGGTGATCTCATCACTATGGATTTAAT
>JAJPUD010030421.1:0-13186 GCA_023553655.1 Myrmecobius fasciatus | reverse complement strand
CCCAGCTCTGACATTCCCTGTTGTAAGACTTCCTCAGTTCTGAATTCTGTTCCAGGGCTCTTTCCAGCTCTGACCTTGCATAATCCAAGGGACCTTCCAGCTTCTAAAACTCCTCTTCTGCAGATGTTCAGGGTCAGTAACTAGCTTAGAACCTTAACTAGGGTGAGATGACTGAGCCTTTGCCACAGGATCGCAAGATTTAGGGGGCCCTGCTTGTACTTGCCAAACTCATTTTGAGAATGAAGATAACAATCCTTCAGCTGCAAGAAAACAACTGAGCTTAAGCACCTAGCTAAGCAAGAACAATGAGCTAAAATAGGAAGCCACCAGGTGGTGCCATTTCCCTGATGGGAGCCTTGGGCCAGGTGAGCTCTCCTGTTCTGGTCCTGTCCAGCAGGGATCTCCCAGCTTCAGGCTTGGGCTAGCCCATACCCTCTGCCCATGGGAGCCCAGTGTTTCAGGGTCACTCTTTTCTGGATACAGGGTGAGAACTCAAGGTCTCTTCCTGTCCCATCCTATACCCCAAATGATTTTGTCATTAAATCTCATGAAGAAATCATCTTTTTTTTTGTTTGTTTAAATTAAAGCTTTTATTTATTTATTGCTGAGGCAATTGGGGTTAAGTGACTTGCCCAGGGTCACACAGCCAGGAAGTGTTAAGTGTCTGAGGCCAGATTTGAACTTAGGTCTTCTTGTCTATCCACTGCACTACCTAGCTGCCCCAGAAAGCTTTTTATTCTTAAAACATATGCATGGGTAATTTTTCCAAATTTCCTCCTCCTTCTCATCCCCTCCCCTAGACGGCAAACAATCCTATATATGGAGATCTCATCTTTCGCTGCTTTCCCTGGGCATTAAAATTGCTAGTTATTCCTCTGGTCCCTCTCCAACAACAATACTGATTGGTCAAGAACCTGAGTTGTGCTCCCCTCTTGGGTGGTTTTCCCAGGTACAAGAAGAACCTTCTGTTTCATCGCTTCTGGTCAGTGGATGACAAGCAAGTCCATACAGAGTTCAGCTCCTTGCGGTCCATCGTCATGGCCAATTACGAAGAGACCATCAAGATGCCCATCAACGAGCCTGCCATGGGCAGGAAGAAGTCGCAGATTCAGGTAATGCTCAGATCCCCACCCAGTCTCCCCTCCCCATCCCAAGAACGGTGTATAGGAGTCAGCCAGTGAGGCAGAGTCCTGAAGGGAGAAGGGGAGAGGGAAGCCACATGATATCATTTGCCCCAGCTTAGATCTGGAGTCAGGCAGGTCTGGATTCAAATCCTGCCTCAGACACTTAAGTGTGTGATAGATCAAGTCCCAGAATCCTAAGATTTAGACCTGGTAAGTTCTCCCATTTTGCAGGTGAGGAAACTGAAACACAGACCTTAAAGTGGGTCTGAGGAAGGATTTGAACTCTGGTCCTCCTCATTCCATGGCTGGTGCTGTAACCATTGTGTCACCTAGCTGCCCCCCCAGTTTCTCATCTTTTAGTTGGGGATAATAGCACCCCACAAGGTCACTGATGATCAGATAAGCAATCTGCAAATCCATAAGTTATATCAATGGAAGCAGTGTTTAACAAGCAGATGGGCCAATTCCTTGTACAAGACCAAGACAACTTTGGCAGCTGATCCTAGCAGGGCATTCAGTATATAAGAGGTACAGATTTTGGAGTCCGGGACATAGGGGAGAGACAGCAGACTTAGAACCAGGAAGATCTGGATTCAAATTCTGCATCCAACACTTGCTAACTATATAATTATAATAAGAATTATTTTTTTTTTTTTTTGCTGAAGCAATTGGGGTTAGGTGACTTGCCCAGGGTCACACAGCTAGGATATATTAAGTGCCTGAGACCAAATTTGAACTCAGATCCTCCTGACTTCAGGACTGGTGCTCTATCCACTGTGCCATCTAGCTGCCCTGATAATTGTATAATTATAAGCCAATCTCTTCACCTCACTAAGTCTGTTTATTCATCTCTGAATTGGGTATAATAATGTCCTTCTCAATACCAACCTCTCATAGGACTGCTGAAATTAGATAATCTGCATCTGACTACAACCTTGGAGAGAGCTATAGCTAAGAAATCTTTCTGAGATTCATAGAAAACAGCTGGAGGAGGGATAGAAAGAATGGTTCAACTCTAGATTCAGTGCCGGGACAGTGAGAACCTGAGGGTGGGGGGCAGTTGTATCCCATCCTGAGGCACAGGTGAGAAGAGAACAACAAAGTAAAATTCAGGGACACAGAGGGTAAGTTTGCACCCTTAGAGGTCAGCTCCTCTGGGAGAAAGCCCCGGTTGCCTCAGTCTAGTTATAACTCTGACTTTGGACCTGCCATCGTTCTTTTTATCCCTTTCCAGGAATATGTGGACTATTATGGTGGGGCTGGGGTGCAGCACATTGCCATGTCAACTACTGATATCATCACTGCGGTAAGTGGGGAGCTGGTCAGCCCGGTCTCCCCTCTATTAATGCTCTGGTGAGATTGTAGGAGGGATTTCAGGGCAGATGTGGCTGGTAGGGGGATGAGTGGTATAATTGGCTGGGGCTCCCAGGAAGAGGATGGGAGTTTGGGGTGTTTGGGTGAAGGTCACAGGGGTCAAAACGGAGTACTTCCAACATAGAAGGCAATAGCCAACCCAGTTTGATTATGGGATAGTTCTTCTGACCCTCTAAACTTCCCTCCCTTTTTACGCCACCCCCAGAATGATATAGTAAGGCATGGAAGAGGGAGGGAAATATAGCCAGCTGATTGGGAGTAGGGAAGAATTGGAATTAGATCTAGGGTGCTTCTTGGTACAGTAGACAATTGGGTGGTCAGTGCATAGACTGCCAGGCAGACTCATATTCATGAATTCAAACCTAGCCTCAGACTAATTAGCTGTGTGACTCTGCACAAGTCACTGAACTCTGCCTCAGTTTCCTCATCTGTAAAATGAGCTGGAGAAGGGAATGTCCAACCATTCCAGTACCTGCCGAGATAACCCCAGATGGAAGAGTCAGATATGACTAAAAATAACTGAACAACAATAACAGTAGACAGAGCACTGGCTACAGAGTCAGAGGCTCGGGGTTCAAATCTTGACACTTTCTGTTATTTTGGTCATTTCCTTTATGCTTTCATCATGTATAAAGTGAGGAAATTGAGCTTGATGGCCATCCTATGCAGCTATGGACCTCTCCTTGGTCCTTATGGCTTTGGGCCATATCCTAGCCATTATGTTGTGGCTATGGGCTTGGGGTAAGCCAAGGTGGAGGAAGGGAAAGGTAAGGCAGGGCTGGCATCCCTAATTGCAAACTCCTCTGGGCAGATTACCCATCTGAAGGCTCGAGGCGTGGAGTTCTTGAGTGCCCCCTCCACCTACTACAAGCAGCTTCGGGAGGGGCTCAAATCTGCCAAGATCCAAGTGAAGGAGAACATAGACATGCTGGAGGTAAACAAGTCTCTTCCCCTTTGGGTTTTCCCTTCCCTTCCCACTACCCCAGGGCAGCCTTTTCTGGCTAGGAGCCCTTTCTATTCCTAGCAAGGCAGAGGGAAAGGCAGAGCCATGATGGGCAATTCTGCTTCTGGGAACAATACCAATAGACTGGTTTGGGGCCCAGCTGCCACGAGGAGGAGATATACCTCAAGAGGAAAGGCAACCTTTCCTGAGAAAGGGCTACCCTGGGGGTCACCTCGAGGAAGGGAAAGAAACTTGCCCTGGAATATTGTGGCAGAGATCCCTGGGCTTGGAATTAAGAAGACTGGGGGGTTCAAATCCCAGCTCTGACACTTGCTAGATCTGTGAACAAGAAATGGTAAACTCTCTGGGCCTCAGTTTCCTACTCTGTAAAATGGGATTGGATTTATGGCCTAAGCTCTAAGATTCTCTGTATTAGGCCACAGCTGCTACTTCAAAGACAGGAAGGTACTTGAGATCCACTCTAAATTTCCCATGTACCATGACCCCCCCCCTTTCTAAATGATGGGGTTAAAACTAGGTGATCCCGAAAAGGACCATTAGGGTGCACCTTGTCCAACCTCCTCCTCTTATGGGAGAGGGAAACAAGGGGATATTTAACAACTTGCCAAGATTATGTCTAGAGGATCCAGTGCTCCTTCTATCCGAAGGTCTGCCCGGCTCTTTTGTTCTGAGATTCCATGATTTCCATACTGAGGCTCCAACCAGTCTCCAAGAGGACAGGAGCCACCCCATTTGCGGATGAGGGACAATTCTTTGGGAAGACTTTAGTCTGGGAAAGGGGCTTTCTGGGAACTCCAGAGGAGGTAAAGGGCTCCTGCAGCCCAGAAAACAAGGGTCAAGAGGTTGCTGTTGCCTTGAAGCAGAAGGCTAGAAAGCCTGGGTCTGGCCTCCAAGGAGAGCCTCCATTCCTCCAGGAGTGTCACCCCTGTCCCCTCTCCACTTGGGGAGGCGCGGAATTCCCATCAGCCCTTCTCCGGCTTAGAAGGCTGGAAAGCCTGGGTCTTGCCTCCAAGGAGAGCCTCCATTCCTCGGGGAGTGTCACCCCTGGCCCCTCTCCATTTGGGGGAGGCGCAGAATTCCCATCAGCCCTTCTCTGTCCCATCTCCTGGGAGCAGGAATTGAAGATCCTGGTAGATTACGATGAGAAAGGATACTTACTCCAGATTTTCACCAAGCCCATTCAGGACCGGCCCACGGTCTTCCTGGAGGTGATTCAGCGTCACAATCACCAGGTGATCTGGAGGAGGGAAGGGGGAGGAGTCGGGAATAGAGGGGCCGGGAGAAAACAAAGGAATCGAGAAGGGATTGGTCAAGGGAGGCTGGGAAGTGGGCGGGGCCAACGGGAGGGGCGGGGCGGCTTGGTCTCGGCCCTCCTCTGACTGACACCCTTCCTCCTTTCTTTCTCCTCCCTCCCCACCCCTAAAGGGCTTCGGGGCCGGCAACTTCAACTCGCTCTTTAAAGCGTTTGAGGAGGAGCAGAATATCCGGGGCAACCTCACGGACCTCGCCCCCAATGGTTTGGGCTTTGCCATGTAGGGAGGGGGCGCTGAGGGCGGGGACCGGTTCATTTGGTCTGTGTCCCTGCTCCGGGCCTAGACTAGGGGCTTAATAATTACCCGTTGGCGGATTGATCCCAATCCCTGGGCCAACGGGCGTCCCCTCCTGCGAAGGAGGCTGGCCCAGGGCACAGCTTCCCCTCCCGGAGCCAGTGGCACCGGGGCCGGCCGGGGGTGGAGAAGCAATAAAGTGCATTAGAGCGAGGGATGTCTGAGAACCTAGTCTGGATTTTGCGCCGCGATCCAAACCCGCGCCCCGCGCCTTTCGTGGCCAGTCCGGCCGGGCTCGGGAAGCGGGGTGGGCCGGGAAAGGGGAGTGGACCCACTGCCCTAGACCGCCAGGGGCCGGCAGTGTAAGGGCGCCACGGAACCACTAGAGGTCAGTCTCGGACAAGGCCTCGGGAGCACGGCCGGTGGTTTAAGTTAAAGTAGATGGGCACTGGGCAGCAATAGGAGGGGAGGGGCGCACCCTAAGGTGCCCATGTTCAGTGAAACCAGAAATTCCCTTTCTCAACGACGCCCAGCCTCCATTTATATCCACAGGACTACAAACACAGTGAGGCCACAGGAATTAAAACTAGAGGTAGGGCCGCGTTGGTAAATGTTTAACGATCAGCTCTCTGGCATAAAATACGCAAGGCACGCTTTGAAATTTAGTTAGCAACACTAACATTTTCTCCATCACTTTTTTAAGACTAGATAATAAGGGGCAGCTAGGTGGCGCAGTGGTTAGAGCACCAGTCCTGAAGTTAGGAAGACCTGAGTTCAAATCTGAACTCAGACACTTAACATTCAATTCACTTAACCTCAATTGCCTCAGCAAAAAGCAAAAAAAAAAAAAAAAAAAGACTAGATAATAAAAAAGGGGGGTCCGAATACTGCTATTTCCTACATGCAAATGCTGACACTGAAAATTAAAGGTCATTTATCAGATTCAGAGCAGGAGAGACTTTAGAACATAGAACGTTAGAGTAGGAAAAAACCTTAGAACATGGGATGTCAGAGCTGAAAGGGAAATTAGAGCAGAGAATGTCAAGGTGGAGGGAGAGCAGGGGGCAGGCTTAAAACAAACTGTCAGGGTTGGGATGAAAGTATGTAGTGATCACCTCCTTCCATCTCTTTTCAAGCCAAGATTCTTTGACACTCCCTTGAGTGCCATCCCCTAGCTGTGCTTTGATCCATTCTTCTCGTCTCTGAGCCTCAGTTTCCTCAGGTGTAAAAGGAGATAATTAGACAAATTCTGAGGTCTCCCCTGGCTTTGTGATCCTAGAGGTGGAGAATCCAGCTCCCATCATGATCTTTACAAGGAAGTGACTCATCGAGCTGGAACAGCTCAAAGCACTTAGTAAGATGAGCTAACATTAATATTGCATTTTTTAAAGTTTACATGAATAATCCGTTTAAAAGCATTTTTTAAGTACCTATTATCTGTCAGGCTCTGGGCTGAGGTGCTTGGGGATATTAAGAGAAAAGGGAAAGCAGCCCTTTCCCTGCTTATATGGAGCTTACCATCGAGTTTGATGACATAATTACCTGTAGAGGGATGTACAAAATGAATTCACAATAATCGGGGGAGGGACAGTCCTGACAGCATTAGGAAAGGACTCGTGGAGAAGGGGGCATTTGTGTAGATTTTTACCATAAATCTATGAAGCAAGAACTTCAGGCAATACTATGCACACTTAACAGATAATGAAACTGAGGTCTGGAAATGCCAAATAATTTGCCCATATTTCAGTACCATTTTTTTGCATCCCTTTTTCTAAAAAATCTCCAGCTCTGACCCTCTTTGTTCTAAGACCCTTCCTGGTTTTGATAATCCCTGTTTTAAGGCCCTTTTCTCTCCTGACTTTACAGTAATTTCTCAATTCATTTTCCAAGCCCTTCCTTACCCAGACATCATCCAAGTCTGGATCCAAGGGCAGAATCCCACCTCTGACACAGAGTAGTCTGACTCCAGACCAGTCATTGCACTTCTCTACTTTGGATGCCTCTCTAAACCTCTAAGTGCCAGAAGGCTTTGACAGTAGCAATTTCTTCTCTGAGAAGTTCCTTATGCCAGTGACGCCAAAGGTCCATTTCCTATCTCTAGCCCTCGTTTCTTCTGACTGTTAGGTATAACCTCTTCCCCTAAGGTTCTCTCTCATTGTCCCTTTTGCCCAGATTTCTTCACTCAGACCAATTGTTTGAAACTAGTTCCAGAGTGTACCAATCTAGTCCCCAAACTCAAAATTCAAATAGCACTTGATCTCTTCATTTTGGCCACTTCTTTCACTAATGGAAACTCCTCTAGTTTCATACTTTAATGAGGTTAAAAAAAAAACATCAGCTGGTAGATGACCTTTCTGATGAGAAGGATCACCTTGCATACTTCCCCCATGTACAAACCCTTTCTTTCCGTCTGCTCTTACCTAAACTGTCCCCTGAGAAAGACTGATTTTACCAGCTAGGTATTGCAATGGAAAGAAGGCTGAAATCAGGAAGACCTGAGTTCAAATGTGACCTGAGAGACTCACTAGCTGAGTGGCTCTGAATGTCACATAATCTCTCTCAATTTCCTCTTCTGTAAAAATGGAGATAATACTACCTACTTCCCAGGACAAAATGAGATAATGTTTGTAAAGTACTCTGAAGATCCAAAGCTCTTTATAAGCAGAAGCAATGACAAAGCTTACTATTCTCACTGTTTTCAGTTGCCTCAAACAATTAACAGCTAAAGATGGAATTGTAAAATCTTCACAGAAAAGATATTTGTGAGCTGGTCATCTCCTTGTTCCAATAAGTATCTCTACAGTTAGCTAGCTAGACTCCCTTCCCTTAGGTGAGCCCCAGTGTTTTCAGTGCTATGGGATGAAAGGATCATAGGATTTCAAGGTAGAAAGAACCATAGAGGTCTTGACCAGTCCCCTGATCTTACACAAGAATTATTTTGAGGGGGGCAGCTAGTTGGTGTTATGGATAGAGCAGTACCCCTGAAGTGAGGAAGACCTGAGTTCAAATCTTACCTCAGACACTTAATACTTCCTGGCTGTGTAACCCTGGGCAAGTCACCTGATCTCAATTGTCTCAGCAAATAATAATAATAATCTTGAGGCACAGGGTAAAAGTGATTTTTCTTCTGGAAAAAAAAATTGACATCTTTTGTTTTTCAGTTCTATAAGTTCTTTCTCCTCTACTCACATGGAAGATTGAGAGGGAAAAGACCTGAGAGACCATTTAATCCATTTTACAGATGAGGAAATTTGAGGTTGTATAATTTCTCCAAGGGAGACCATTATATGTAGTAAGCATCAGAAAATAGGAGGGGAAAAAAAAAGAGTATTTTAGCAAAACTACGTCCCCTATGTCTGTTTTTAAAAAGGGGGGATGGGAGACACATTTTCATAGAGAAGAGATACCCCTAAAGTAACAAGATCAAGGGGAATGCTGGTAAATGTTTACTAATCAAGTCTCGGGGAAAACTTACACAGGGTTCTCTTCAGCTTAATTTGTATTCTAAACATTTTCTCCATTACTTTTTAAATTTCAACAATCAACAAAACAAATAAGGTCTTGATTTATAGCTTTTGCCAATACCTAATGAGTAAATACTCATGTTGAAAATGTAACAATCAGTTCTCCTTGAGTTGTTATTGGTCCCGGTAGCTACCGATAGGTAGCAAGTAATAGGATGG
This sequence comes from Myrmecobius fasciatus, assembly GCA_023553655.1. Classification (NCBI taxonomy): domain Eukaryota; kingdom Metazoa; phylum Chordata; class Mammalia; order Dasyuromorphia; family Myrmecobiidae; genus Myrmecobius; species Myrmecobius fasciatus. The sequence continues at coordinate 4,494 of JAJPUD010030421.1, read as the reverse complement.
AATTTGCATTCAGGTCCCCAGGCTCCAAACCCATTCGTTTTTTCTCAAGAAGCATTTATGAGGGCAGCTAGTTGGTGCACTGGATAAAGTACCAGCCCTGAAGTCAGGAGGACCTGAGCTCAAATCCGGCCTCAGACACTTTCCTAGCTGTGGGATCCTGGGCAAGTCACTTAACTCCAATTGCCTCTACGGAAAAAAAAAAAAAAAAAAAAAAAAAGGAACAAATAGCAGCATTTATGGAAGCTACCAATGGATCACATCTCCCTAAGTCAGATGATGAAATAAGCATCCTTTCTCTGGATAAAGGTGGTGGACTAGAGGAGCAGAATGGGGCACATATTGTTAGAAATTACCAATAAGTCGGGGCAGCTAGGTGGTGCAGTGGATAGAGCACCAGCCCTGAAGTCTGGAAGACCTGAGTTCAAATCTGGTCTCAGACACTTAACATTCCCTAGCTGTGTGACCCTGGGCAAGTCACTTAACCTCAATTGCCTCAGCAAAAAAAGAAAAAAAAAGATAAAATAAAAAAAGAAGAAGAAGAAATTACCAGTAAGTCGATTGGTTTGGCTTGAATTGGCTTTTTTGTTACAAGTAATAAACCTTTTTAAAAGGGTGAGGAGGAGGAAGTCAGTATGAATAAACAGTGAACTAAAAAAAACAAAACAAAACAAAAAAACATTCTTTCTAATGAGCTATGTGCTAGGTAGCCCAGTGGAGAGAACACAGGCCTTGGACTCCTGCCTCAGTAGGTAACATCGCCAATGGCAGTGACCCCTCCAAGTTTGGAAGAAATCATTAAGCTTTCATTCTAGTTCTAAAAGTATAGGAGCCTTTTGGGAACAAATCTGTGTGATCCTCAGAATTAGAAACCTGGAGATTTACTGGTGGGCTTTGTTTTAAACTTCCCTTGTATGAAAATAGAGGTAGCCACAGGCAAAATTCTGAGGGACTGGCGGCTTTATGGTAGGGTACCCTGTGGGGTTCCTTTAAATAGCTTTGAACTTAGAGCTCCAAAAAAAAAAAAAAATTGACTTACAAAATCCCATTGTAGGTGGGATGGGAAAGTGGGCTAGGAAAGACTAAGACAAAAACAGGGAGATTCAATAATTCCCAAACTCCTGAGTTCTATTCTATCAGTAAGCACTTACTGTGCACCAAGCATTGGGCTAAATGCTAGGGATGCAAAGGAAGGCAAAAACAGTTCTTACCTTCAAGTCAATGAGTTACTAATCAGGGAGACATGTAAATAATTAGGAATTAATTAGATACTAATTAATATAACATACATACCCCAGGAGATGGGAGATAATAGAGGAAAAGGAATTGGAAAAATTAGCCACTTACTAGAATTCAAATTCAACCCCAGCTGTTCCACGCTCAGAAGGAGCCTCCATCCATTCCAGCCTCCTGCCTCTAGCAAAGACCATTCTGAGCAGAGTAAATTTTCTATTAAAATTTAAAAAAAAAGGGGGGGGGGAGGCAGCTAGATGACACAGTGGATAGAGCACCAGCCCTGAACTCAGGAGGACCTGAGCTCTAATCCGGCCTCAGACACTTAACACTTCCTAGCTGTGTGACCCTGGGCAAGTCACTTAACCTCAATTGTCTCAGGGGAAAAAAAATAAAAACAACATGGATTCCATCAATTCTCTCAACAGCCAAATCCCTGTCAATCTCCCCAGTGTAGAAATGTAAACCCATTTCTTTAGTCTTTAGAAGAAAAAGAGCAGACCCAAGTATGGTCTTCCTTCCCATGATTGCTTCTTCTCTTGGGCCAAAGAAGCAAGGTGTTAGTTGTATTGTGGCAAGAGCCTGGGATTAGACATCAAAGAACCTGAATTCTAATCCAGTCTGTTTATTGTATACTAATCACTTCCATTTGAAATTTCGCTTTCTTTGTCTCTAAAAGGAGGGTGTTCAGACAATCAATGAGCATTCATTCCTTAAGTGTCTATTACTCATGACTACAGCCCCTTTCTGATTGGATCCTACCCATGTTTATTGCCTATTGCCAATGGGACAAAATTCAAAGTCTTCTTGACTTTCATCAGCTGACTATAGCTAGCTTTTCCAAGATTATTTACTCATTATTCTCCTTTATGAATCGCAGATTTTAGTCACACTAGCCAACTGTTTCTAGTGTTTGGTTCATCTCCCACCTACATGGCTTTGCATAAACTGTCTCTCACAGCTGGAAGGTATTCCTCCATTTCCTCACTCTTCAAATCACCGCCTCCCCTTTTCCTTTTAAGATTTCCTCCTGAAGTCAGGAGAACCTGAGTTCAAATCCAGCCTCAAACACTTCCTAGCTGTGTGACTCTGCATCTGTTTATGAAGTGAGCTGGAGAAGGGATAAACCATTTTAGTATCTGCCAAGAAACTCCCAAACAGGGTCACAAAGAGTCAGACATATTTAAAATGACTATACGTTTTAAAAATAATTACAAATTAGTATAGGTCTACCAGCATCTAATTCATTTTGCATTTGAGAAAACTGAAGAGGTGCGATTTTTTTGTACCCAAGATCACACAAGTATCAAAGAGTGGGACAAGGATTCAAATCAACGTCCCCTGAGCCATATCTGGCATAATTTCTATTGCCTCATGATGCCCCTTCCTCTACTTCAACTCCCCATTACATTAGTTTAAAAGCACCTGGTATACTTACTGTAGGCACTTAATAAATGCTGGTTGACTTGTGTTTATTAATTAGGTTCAGAGATGTAGAGCTGGAAGGAACTTTAGAGGTCAAGTGCAACTCTTATTTTAGAGATAAGAAAACAGGCCTGGAAAAGTGATTTTGCTCAATGTCACCCAGGTCTGTTAGGTAGGACCAGGATTTGAACTGAATCTTCCAACTCCAAAATTACCTACTGTCTAAGCCAGAGGATTTGTTGAACAGTCCTTTGCCATAGTGTACCTTAATGCAGTCTTCAGAGATATGTTATGTATATATTTTAAATGGTATAATATGATTAGCCCTTTCCACTTTTTGGGGGGGGGGTGTTGTTGAGGCAATTGGGGTTGTGACTAGTGTCTGAGACCAGATTTGAACCTAGATCCTCCTGACTTTAGGGTTGGTGCTCTATCCACTGTGCCATCTAGCTGCCCCCCTTTCACTTACTTGAACAACTCTTAATGTTAAGACAATTTCCCCCTAAATTTGTTTCTCTGAACTTTCCCTTTCTCCAACTCTTAGTTCTGGTCTTCTGGCCCAAGCAAAATGAAGTGAATCTCTCACTTACATAGCCATCCTTCAACTGGAGATGGCTTTCATCCATCTCTCTGTGGGGGCTCCCGAGGTGACACAGTTTTTTTGTCTCTTTTCTTCAGTTATCTTCATCATCCTACTCTTCCCTCCTCTAGCACAGGGGTTCTCAAGTACCTCGGGGTGCTTTTACATTCTTAAAAGGGATTCAATAAAAAAGGCAGCTTGGTGACACCCAGATCTTAGAGCACTAGGCCTGGAATTGGGAAGAACTGAGTTCAAATGTAGCCTCAGACATTATCTGTGACCCTGAGCAAAAACCACAAAAAGCTCGTTTATGTGGGTCACAGATTTATCGATATTTACCAAATAAAGTTAAAATGTCTAATTATGAAGTTTTTTTTGTCCTCATGGACACCCTGAAAAGGTCTTGGGGATCCCCAGGCCATACCTGGAGAACTGGTGCTCTAGACTAGGCTAAAACGTACTCATCCAGATTTGTGTTCCATGTTCCCAGTATGTTTTGAACACCTCATTTCCTGTAACTCGAGGTAAGAGAACTTTCATTCCTGGCTGTCATATCAGTTTGTTGATTCATTATAAAGTCTAGTGCAAACATCCATCCCTCTTCCCACCTAATTCCTCCCATGCAGCTGCCCAATTGACATTTCGGAAGCAGAGATCTAATCACATATCTCCCCAGCTCAGGAAGATTCAGTGACTCCCAGTTGCCTTGAAGATAAAATACAAATTCGATTTGGAATTTTAAATGCTTCACTCTCCAGTTTAACCATAAAGCTATCACAGTAGCCTAGGTGGCAAAGTGGGTATGGAGTTAATTAAGACCTAAATCCAATTGCCCGAGTTGGGCAAGCCATTGCTGTCTGTACCTCAGTTTATCCATCTGTAAAATGGGGATAATAGCTCAAACCCGATCATGTAGGCCAAGTGCCATGTAAGTGATAGCTATTATTCACATACATTCACATAGACTTAGTCTATGACTTGTGACATCTGATCTCCAAACCCCATTTAAAACTGGCTTCCATTGTCACTTTCTACAGGAAGTACTTGATTCTCATAGCCATGGCTCCCTGGCAGGTTACTTCATATCTCTTTTGTGTGTTCATTTCCCATATCCAGTAGAATAAAAAGCTCTTGAAGTCAGAGACTAATTAATCAGCAGGTGCTACCAATTGAACTTGCAATTCATTAAGACCCCCAGATCTTTTTTTTGGGGGGGGGGGAGAGGAGGAGAAAACATTATCTATTATCTAATCTTATCA
>JAJPUD010030419.1:0-11738 GCA_023553655.1 Myrmecobius fasciatus | reverse complement strand
CTTATAAGTACGTCTATTATTCCCTCTGAGCCAAATCTGATGAGATGAAGATTAACAAAATTCTCATTCCCCTCCCTTTTTTTCCCCTCAATCATTATAGGTTTTCTTTGCCTCTACATGTGATGTAATTTCCCTTATTTTACCTCCTTTTCCTCTTCTTCCAGTGTTATCCCTTTTCTACCTCTAATTTCTTTTTCAGTTTATCATATCATAATAATCATAAAATCACAATAATCATATCATAATAATCATAATGTAATAATAGATTCATAAAATCAACCCTCATTCTATAAGTATGTATAACATAAATATAGTTCTCAAGAGTTTTTTTTTCTTGTTACCTTTTGTGTTTCTCTTGTGTTCTGTGTTTGTAGATCAAATTTTTTGTTCAGTTCTGGTCTTTTCAGTAGAAAAAGGTGAAATTCTCCTATATCATTGAATGACCATCTTCTTCCCTGGAAGATAATGCTCATTCTAGCTGGGTAATTTATTCTTGGCTGTAATCCAAGTTCCTTTGCCCTTTGGAATATTTGATTCCAGGCCCTTCGATCCTTCAAAGTCGAAGCTTTGGTCCTGTGTGATCCTAATTGTGGCTCCACGATATTTAAATTGTTTCTTTCTGGCTTCTTGTAATATCTTTTCCTTGGTATGATAGTTCTGGAATTTAGCCACGATATTTCTGGGGGACTTAGTTTTTGGGTTTCTCTCAGGAGGTTATTGGTGGATTGTTTCAAGGAGTATTTTGCCTTCTGGGTGTAAAATATCAGGGCAGTTTTCTTTTATGATTTCCTGGAAGATAGTGTCTAGGTTCTTTTTTTCATCATGGCTTTCAGGAAGCCCTATAATCCTTAGATTGTCTCTCCTGGATCTATTTTCCAGGTTAGTTGTTTTTCCTAGGAGATATTTCATGTTTTTCTCTATCTTTTCATTTTTTGTTTTTGTCTGACTGATTCTTGAAGTCTTTATGAGTCATTCATTTCCAATTCCAATTATTCGATTCTAATTTTTAATGTCTTCTTTCTTCAGTTACTGTTTTTAGTTCCTTTTGCAATTGACCAATTACATTTTTTTGCTCATTGCATTCTTTTTTCCATTTTTTCTATTTTATTTTGCAGTGATCTCATTTCGTTTCCCCATGTTTCTTCTAACTCTCTTTTAAGATTCTTTATGTAATCTTCAACGAAAACCTTGTGACAAGGAGTCCAGTTTGTGTCTCTCTTTGGGGCTTTTTCTGTAGTTGCTTTACTTTTAGGGGCCTTAGGATTTGAGGTCTGTTCTTCCCTCTCTCCATAAAAGTTGTCTATGATGAGAGCTCTTTTTGGTTTTTTATTCATTTTTTTTTAAAGGTATGAGTTCTGTTTAAGGCAAAGGTGGGACAGCTGCTTTAATTTGCCCTGGGGCAGTTCTGCTGGTTGAGTTATTTCAGGAACTGGGCAGTTCTGCTGATTGAATTATGTCAGGTGCTGGGCAGTTCTGCTTTAGTTCACCCTGTGGCAATTCTGCTGATTGAATTATTTCAGGTACTGGGCAGTTCTGCTGATTGAATTATTTCAGGTGCTGATCAGTCCTACTGATTGATCGCCCTAGGGTGCTGTGTAATGGCAGCTCGGTCCCTTGCTCATCAGGCGTTCAGTGGTTCACAATCTACCCCCCACAATAGGCAGACCCTCCAAACCACCTGCCCACAATCAGGACAGATTGAACCAAGAGGCCCCCAGAAGACTCCCAGGTGTGTGAAAAGCACAAAGCTCCCACTCCTGTTTCCACTCCTGTTCTGACTCTTGCTCCAGCTCGCTGCCCTGGTCTCCCTGTGCTGCAGTCTGGGTTCAGCAGACCACTCCCCTGCCCAATTAAGACCGACCTATTTTGAAGTTCTTCCAGAGTATCTTCTTCTAGAATCATGTTGTCTTCCAGATATTGTGGATTTTTTTGCTTCAAAATCAGTCTAGAGGCTTCATATGTTGTTGGTTTGAGGGAAGGTTAGAGGAGGTTACAGAGACTCCTGTCTGATCTCCACCATCTTGGCTCCTGCTCTTGTGTCTTAAGGAAAAGTACTTATGGATAGTTTGTATTTATTTTGGACCTTTTGAGTCAGATATAGAATGACTCAACATCTCCCTCTCTGCTTAGTCTTTGGAGTCAAATGTCCAGAAATCAGAAGTAGAATGGCATGATTGTGAAGTATACAAAGGGAAAAGGAAGGAAGAAAGGAAGGAAGGAAGGAAGGAAGGAAAGAAGGAATAAAGTAGGAATAAAGGGAGGAAGGAAAGAAAAAAGAAAGAAAAAAGAAAAAGGAAGAAAACAGACAATATAACTTGTGCTTTTTTCTTAAGCCTACCCTCTCTTCAACCTATAAACCTGTGGCTATCCTAGAACTAGGCCATCTTTGAATGGTAGCGTGACTTGTCATTGTCATCACACATATTATGAAATCCACTTAATATTGGTCTGCCCATTTGAATCTTTTTTTAATCAGATTTAAGCAATATACTGGGATTTGTAGGAAATAAATTCTGTTCAACTTCTATGAAAACTGCTACTATATATCTTGGAAAAGGCTGAAAATCTATTTTATGGATTTCAATTAAAACCAAGTGCAAAAATGTTCCTAAAATATGGGAGATGCAGGTAAGAGAAGAATCTAAATATGCGAGATACCAAAAACTAGATCAGTTCCTAAAGTAGTAAAGTGAAGAAGGTCCATGCTATTATCAATCTTTGCAGACAGCTAGATTCTCAAAATATGTATCTATCCAGCAAAAATTCATTGTGGTTTACACTTTCTCAAAGATAAGGCATGGAATGATTTATAGACCTCATACTCCAAGACGGTTTTGCCACTAGCCTAATACAGCCAAGGTTTTATTAGAGACAAATTTGTTTGGGGGATTCTGTTTTCCCTTTGGTGTCCTCAGCTGTGATTGGCCTTCTATACGCAGTGACAGCGGACTATTTCTGCGATAAAGAAGTTAGTTGATCTCTTCAGTCCTTTGGAGACACAACTTCTACAAAAAGCAATTGGCTTTTGCAATAAGCATATCAAGTTTCAAAGGAAAAGTCTTCAGAATTTATACCTATGCAATAAGAAAAAGAAACAGCAAGATATAAGGAATTCTAAAGAGGGTAACAATGGGTCTTCAATATAAAGAATTAATTAATGTTATTGAAGAAGAGTTTAATTTATCAGAGAACTCTCAAATTATGTCTTTAATATGTATAGTTTCATTTTTATGTTATAAAAGAAGCAAGTAAAATGAGTGATCAGCAACACTCTTCTCTTGAATCTTGACATCCCTGACTCTTTGCCAAGTAAAATATGCCTTACAGATATGACATATTATAGCAGCTCCTGACTCATCACACAATCTTTTTGTTTTCTATTTTTCTATTTTGTTATTAAAGATTTTTATTTACAAAACATAAGCATGGATAATTTTTCAACATTGATCCTTGCAAAACTTTGTGTTCCAAATTTTCCTCTTTTCCCTTCCACCCCCTCCCCTAGATGGCAGGTAATCCAATACATGTTAAATATGTTAAAATATATGTTAAATCCAATACATGTATACATATTTATAAGTAATGTTGATGCACAAGAAATATTGGATCAAGAAGGGAAAAAAAACTGACAAAGAAAATAAAATGCATGTAAACAACAACAGGAAGAGTGAAAATATTATGTTGTGGGCCACATTCAGTTCTCAGAGTCTTCTCTCTGGGTGTAGATGATTCTATACATCTCAAGATTATTGGAACTGATCAACTCATTGTTGGAAAGAGCCACTTCTATCAGAATTGATCATCATATAATCTTTTTGTTGCCATGTACAATGATCTCCTGGTTCTGCTCGTTTCACTTAGCATAAGTTCATGTAACTCTTCCCAGGCCTCTAAAATGATCCTGTTGATTGTTTGTTATAGAACAATAATATTCCATAACATTCATATACCATAACTTATTCAGCTATTTTCCAGTTGATGAGCATCCACTCAGTTTCCAGTTTCTTGCTACTATGAAAAAGGCTGCCACAAACGTTTTTGCACATTTGGATTCCTTTCCCTCCTTCAAGATCTCTCTGGGATATAAGCCCATTAGAAACACTGTTGGATCAAAGGGTATGCACAGTTTGATAACTTTTTGAGCATAGTTCCAAATTGCTCTCCAGAATGGCTGGATCTGTTTATAGTTCCACCAACAAAGTATTAGTGTCTCAGTTTTCCCACATCCCCTCCTACATTCGTAATTATCTTTTCTTGTCATCTTAACCAATCTAAGAGATGTGTAGTGGTATCTCAGAGTTGTCTTAATTTGCATTTCTCTGATCAATAGTGATTTAGAGCACCTTTTCATATGATTAGAAATGATTTTAATTTCTTCATCTGAAGATTATCTGTTCACATCCTTGGTCGCATAGTCTTCATACACAGACTCTATTTCTTGTCGCTGGGCATTTCTATTGGCTTTATTTCATGCTTGGCAATTTTAATTTCCTCATCTCTGCTTACCATATTTCCTGGCTTCCTTCAAGTCTCAGCTAAAGCCCCACTGTGTGGATGAGAAAACTGAGGTCAACAATAATTAAAGACACAAGGGTAGTGACAAAAGTAGCATTTAAACCTAGAACCTCTAATCCACGTTAAAAGTCCAACATTTCTTCTTATTATCTATGTGAATATTAATAAGTCATTTTCTACTTTGGAACCCATCTGTAAAATGATGATATTTGACTAGATGATTTCTCTGTAGTCCTTTTTTAATGACATTATCTGATCCCCAGTGCATGGTAGAGTAACTTGTTAATAGAAGGCATTTAAACACTGGATTGAATGTTTCACATTAAAAGTAAATAAATGAAAGTAATAGTTAATAATTCTATGGTAGTTGAAAGTGTTTTACATTCATTATCTTTTTTAATCCTCATAATGATACTGTGATGGAAATAAGGTCAATTATATCTATTTATAAATAAGAAAACTGCGAACCAAGGGTCAGAGACAGGGCTTGAATTCATGTCTTGACTCTGAGCCCAGTGTGCTATCCACAAAGAAAAGTCTGTAATTTCATTAGAGGATGTTAGTCTTTTTTATCCATTTTGTAAACTCTTACACCATGGTAACACTGAGTACTGTACTCCACTGTAAGCTATGCTCTGTGAGTAAAAGCCAAACCCATTGCAACCAAAAGTTTCTACCAATTCTCACATACTTGCCATCATTAGACAAAAAGTTGCAGCTTCTCTCCTCTGGCCTATTCTTTCCTTGCAATAATACACAGATAGAAACCTAGAGCCCACAGTTGTAATGATATCTCAGAACTGGCAAAGGCAATTTAAGAGCCTATCTCCACACTTTAATGCCTTGGTGAGGGCTGTGATGCTTTGCAAAGATATTACTTCCTAAGTATGACTCCGTCCTTGAGTATTGCCCTGCAACCTATTCTCCCTCCTATTTGCCCCCTTTTCCCTTTCATCCTTTTACTCTTGACCAGTGTTTTGTTTCTATCTAGCATCTCTCCTGATCTGCCCTCTTGTCTGTCAATCCCCATTCCATCCACCCCCCTTTATTTAATTTCCTACCCTCCTTTGTTTAGTAAAATAGCTTTCTATATTCAAATGATTGTATGTATTAATCCCTCATGGAGCACAAATTGATGAGAGTAAGGCTCAATTGTTGCTCATTGAGCACTCTCTCCATCTTCACCTCCACTGAAAAAGGTCTTTCCCACCTCTTCATCTGAAATAATTTAATCCATTCGACTTCTTCCTTTCTTCTTGCATCCAGTGTACTCCTCTTTCTCATCCCTTAATTTTTTATGTCATTTCCTCAAATTCACTTTATAGCTGTGCCCTCTATGTATATATGTATATTCCTTCTAGCTGTATTATTGGCAATACAATTTTTAAGTATTACAAGTATCATTTTCCTGTATAGGGATGTCAACAGTTTAGCTCTAGCAAATACTTTGTTTTCTTTTTCCTTTCCCCTTTTTTGTGTTTCTCTTGGGTCTTTATATTAAAGATCCAATTTTTGGTTTACTTCTAAACTTCTTATGAAAGCTTGAAATCTTTCCATTTCCTTGAATATCATTTTTCCACTTGATGTATTATGTTTAATTTTTCAGTGAAGTGATTCTTGGTTGCATTCCAAGCTCTTTTGCTTTCCAGAATATCATGTTCAATGACCTCTGATCCTTTAATGTTGCAGCTGCCAAGTCCTGTGTAATTCTGATAATTCCCTGATTTTGAATTTTTTTTAAAATTTCTGGCCAATTGTACTTTTTTTTGACCTGATAGTTCTGAAATTTGGTTTTAATATACTTTAGGGTTTTTATTTGGGAATTTCTTTTCTGAGGTGATTGGTAGATTCTTTAATGTGTGTTTTTCACTCTGGTTTCAGGACATCAGAGTTATTTTCCTTGACAAATTCTTGAAATGTACTGTCCAGGTCCTTCTGTTGATTATGGCTTTTAGGGAATTCAGTAATACTGATATTGTATGTCATGGATCTATTTGTCAGATTTCCCATGACATATTTGCATTTTCTTCCATTTCCCCCATTCTTTTGAATTTCGTTGATTATTGATATCTCATAAATTCATTAGCTTCCACTTGCCCAATTCCACTTTTTAAAGTGTTATTTTCCTCAATTAACTTTTGTGCTTTCTCTTCCATTTGGCCAATTGTACTCTTTAAGGAGTTGATTTCTCCAGTGGATTTTTGTATCTCTCTATTTGGCTAATTCTACTTTTTAAGAAGTTTTTAAAGCTGTTGATTCCTTTTTCATTATTCTCTTGCATCACTCTCATTTCCACCTATTTTTCTTCTACTTCTCTTATATGATTTTTATACTTCTTTTTTTGAAATCTTCCATGAGTTCTTTCTGGGCTTTGACACTAATTCTCACTTTGCTTTGGGGTTTTGCTCACAGGTGTTTTCACATTGATGTCCTCTTCTGAATTTGTGTCTTGATCTTCCCTATCACCACAATAACTTGGTCAGATTTTTTTCAAAAAATTTTGGGTTTTTTTTATTTATTTATAAATTTGAGCTCTGGGGTACCATTCTGGGAAGAGGACTTGAATAGGCCAGAAATTTTTTAAGTTCCCCATATTTCCCTCACAAACAATATAAAATTGCAAATCATGGTGAACCTAGACTAGTAAAAAACAAAAGATACTTGGAGAAGAACAGAGGCTCTCCTGGTTCAACATGAAAACACCAAAGAAAGACTGCAGAAAGAATATCACCTGGTATGAAGTGTTAACAGCTCCAGGCTAGCTCCCCTAAAACAACAATGGGGAGCCCTGATGCTAGCTGGTTTCAGAGGTAACCTGAGCCAGAAATGCAGAAATTGTCACCTCCCAGACAGCTTGGTATTCAGGGGTCTAGGTCTAGGAAGATTAATGAAGCTTCTGCTGATAAGGAATATCAAATCCAGCTGTACTGCTGACATGCTGCCTTGGGTGAGAAGAAGCCAGTACACACTTGATAAATGCAGAAGCAATGGGGCACAGTAGCTTCTACTTGGGGTCACTTACAGTAAAATGGAGTTCTTGGTTTTGGATTGCAAATCAAAGGGAAGAACTGAAGTGAAGCTTGGTGTCCCCACCAAGGATTAGAGGTAATTACATTAACAAGTTCTTATTTTAAAAAATATGAGCAATGGAGAAATAAACCAATCATAAAAGGTTACTATGGGAATAGGGAAGGCCAGGGCTCATCTTTAGAGGATTCTGAAGTTTAAAAAAGCCTCTTTTACTCCAAAGTGTATTTTTAAATGGCTATCTGCCCAAAAATAATTTATAGAACTCAAATGTGACTTTAAAAATCAAATGAGAGTGAGGAAAACTTTAAAAAATAAGAATAATTTAAAAAAAGAAAATTATGAAGAGAAAGACAATAAATAGGAAAGAAGATCCATAGTCTCAAAATAGAAAACAATTCTTTAATAATTAGAATTGGGCAAAGGTAAACCAGTGAAGTTTTAGGAGACCAAGAGATAAAACAAAATATAAAGAATGAAAAAATAAAAGACAATATGAAACATCTTATAAGAAAAACAACAGATCTGGAGAACAGATCAAGAAGAGAAAGTATAAATACAATTGGACCATCTGAAAGCTGTGATCAATAAAAAAGAAAACTGATGCAATAACAAAATAAATAATTAAAGAAAATTGTCATGACGTGATAGAAGAAGAGGAACAGGGACATCATTCTAAGTTTCAAAACCTTCAAATCAGAGAAAATTTTACAAGAGCAACAACAACTAATTCAAATATCCTGTAGTTACAATTAGATATGCACAAGATTTATCAGTGGCTACAATAATCAGCGGCAACAATACCATTTATTGACAGTCAAAAGAATTAAGATTGCAGTTGAAAATATCCTACCAGATTAAGTATAATATTAAAAGAAAAAAATTGACATTTAATGAAAGTCAGATCTTCAGGAGTTTTGTCTCAAACCAACATGAATGCAGTAGAAAATTTAATATATAAGAGACAACAACAAAGACTAATTTCAAGAGACTCAATAAAGGGACTCAATTTGCTCTATATGTGGAAATATAAACTATATGTCTAAGACTGAAAAAAGTAATTTTGTAGATCAAAACAAAGATTGGGGTAGAGCTAAGTATGATGTGACTCTTAAAAAGCAAAGCTGGCTGCAAAAAGGTAAAAATAGTAATTATGCTATATTAATGAAGTTTGAGAGCAAGAACCCATATAGGTGAAATAAGGGAGGAAGATTGCTAATTCTGAAAACATAGTCATATCCAGAATGGGTTAAAGAGGAAACACACACACACACACACACACACACACACACACACACCAAGAAGAGTATAGTACCCGCCAAAATCCATAAGGAAATAAGGGAAATGAAATCTGATTTTAAAAAAAAGGATGTGTAGATTAACAGAAGTGGTATAAAGTTTGTACATTAATAGGAATGGGATAAAGACTGAGAGGAAAGGTGGGGAGAGAAGATAATTTAGGATCCATGTTGGGAGGAACTGTGGGTAGGTTAAACAATATCAAGGCAAGTTAAGGGATAGAAATAGAATTAGCAAGGATAGGGGATAAATGATATAAACAAACACAAACACTAATTAGGAGCAGAATTTATTTGAAAAATATTAGTGTTCATAATCATTTATCTCAAAGTCAAACTTCAAAGAGATTCAATAAAGAGATAAATCTACATTATATCTCAGCAATATTAATATTGTTTTAGATTTATGTGCATATAGATGTGTGTGTACAAATGCATATATATTATGTAATATGTTATGTGCCCATGTATATGCACAAACACATAAATATATCTATGCTTAACTATAGCCTGCTTGGGGAAGGTGGGGGAAAAGAAAAGCGGGAAAAGAATAAAGTAAAAAGTACATAGCAGAGAACAAAAGAAAACCAAAGAAACAAAGAAAAGATGGACAAATAGGAACACATCTTCTATTACTATGCTTTTTTGAAACGGAAATTTATAATGTATTTTCAATTCTCCCTGATGTTCTGATGGGCACATGGCAATTTTTTTCTTGTTATTTTTCTGTATTTGTTTTTTTTTCTATTTTGTTTTTTCTTATGTGTTATTAGAGGGAAGGATAAATCTCTTTTGTTTCCTCCAGTCTCATATAAAAATGGGACAGATGCAGGTGATTGTCATTGGTGCAGATTAACACATAATTCTATCAAGAGATCCAGTGCCTTTCTCTTATAATTGTTTTTCTGACTAGTGGAAACATTGAGATATAAGAAGGGAAGATGAGAGAAAAGTAATTGGCCTAGAGTCCAAACTCTCCTTTATGCTTATACTTTAAATTTGTTTCTCTAAAAACATTTAGGTATTGGATTTAATAGCAAGATAGAGAGGCTCAATGAAAAGAATGTTGAATACAAAAGAGGACCTGATTATAAGCCAGTTTTGATCCTTACTACTTTGGTGATCATTTATACTCCCTGTGTGGTGATAGCCTCATTTGTAAAAAATAAAAGGATTGGATCGACTGATTCCTGATGCTCTTTCCATATGTAGATCAATGATCATATAATGTCTCAGTTAACTAGCCTACAAAGGGAGGAAAGAGGAGTCTTGGGCTAGAAATAGTATATCTCTCTGAAATTCTACTAATAAATGAAGTGGGAAAAATCCAAGAATGGGCCAGATCTATGGTACTAGATAGGAAAATGTAGTCTGACTGCATCAGATCTGTGTCTTGAGCCTGGACTTTTTGAAAGAACATCCATATATTCTTCTGTTACATTGTACTCCATAGGCATTGATCAGTAAAAAATTGTGTTTGAGTTTACTTATTTAGCTTTATATGTGTCCGGTGCTATTTTTTGAGACTCCTATATGGTCTCAAATGAAATAATATCACTCAGTTAACAAGCATTTCTGGACCACTTACTATGAGGCAGGAATTTTGGCTATACAAAATAGTAAGATGTTTTGTTAACTGTAATATAATAATTAGAGCTACTCCCACCTCTGCAAGCTTCTGATTAGAAAATTTTAATCTCATCTCATAGACTGGATACTTCCTCATTTCTTATAATAATGTCAAGATCTCTCATCTTTATTTGATCTCTTCATCACCTCAAGCCACATAGTATCATAGATTTAGAGCTGCAAGGAACCTCAGAAACCAGCTAGTCCACCCTCTTCATTTTACAAGTAAGAAACAGAAAATTTAAGTGACTTACCTAAATTTATAAAAGTAGCAATTATTAGAGGAAAGATTTGAATGCAGGTCCTCTCAGCTAGTGTTCTCTACAGTGTACTATATTTAATCCTTTATCTCTCATCCTGTGCATTGCCAAACTCCTACTCATCTGACCATTCTTACTCAGTTTCCTTTGCTGTATCGTCATACTGATTCTATTCATTAATTGTAATCATGTCATAAGGTTATATTTTAGGTCCTCATTTCAACTCTTTGTAAATTTTCTCCTTCATTGGTCTCATCAAGTACAATCCTAGGTGCTTTTCAGAAACTTAATAGCTATGTTATCCTGGGCAAGTAAAAACATCTGTTTATCTCAGTTTTCTCATATATAAAATGGAGGTAATTATAGCACCTACCTCCCAGACTTGATGTGAAGATCAAATGTGATAGAATGTGTAAAACACTTTTATAAGTATTAAAGTATTATATAACTTCTAGTTTATAATAGTGCCAAAGAAATTACAAATTATCAATTGCAGTCATTTCACACATCAGGAAGATTAGTATTAAGATTCTGCATAGTAGGCTTCAGTGATATATAAACTAAAATAATTCCAGAAAAGAAGTCTAATTTTCAAAGAGGCAGAGGAACTAAAGACAAATTGCCAAAATTACCTGGACTATGAAGAAAGCAAGGGAGTTCCAGAAAAGAAAATATCTACTTCTGTTTCACTCACTGCACTAAAGCCTTTGACAATATATATATATATATATATGTCTCACAACAAAATGTGGCAAGTCCTCAAAGAGTTGGAAGGGCAATATCATTTTAAAATGTCTCCTGAGAAAACTTTCCTTTTTGTCAAAAGGAAGAGTTGGAAATGAATGTGGAGAGCTCTCCAAGTTTCCCTCAAAAATCACATGAAACCAAGCCTCTGAACAGAGAGTCTGATGGAATGAAAACACTCCCCAGCTCAAGATAGATTCAAAGAACTTCAAGAAAGGTAAAAATGTCACTGGGGTGAAAAGTGTTCAGATTATCTGGTTTTGTT
>JAJPUD010030418.1:0-13187 GCA_023553655.1 Myrmecobius fasciatus | reverse complement strand
TGCTGTTTGTTCTTGAAATCATAATAGTCAGTAGCAGAATGTGAGCTCCTTATGCTGTGATACTTTTTCTATCTGCTTGTATTTTCAGTGGCTGGCCAGTTCTTGAGGCTTTAATATGCTTTGTCTCAAATTCTGTTAATGATAATTTAGTGATCCAGAGTTATTTATATGAGATCTACAGTGGGTTCTCAAGATGATAGAAGTTCCTTGCCTTTTTTCTTGCTCTTGAAATCTGTGCCGGTCAGCTGGTCTAGCCTGGGGTATTTGGATGTAATGTATGTATCAGGAGATGGAAAATTTGTGGGAGCTTGGTGCTGTGGTCATGAATCTTCCTGATCTTAGCTCCAGGTGTCCCTAGAAATCTCCCAGTGGAATTTCTTACACTTACCCTGAGAAAAGGGATATATTGAATTAAATTCACACTCAGATGTAAAGTGTTTTTACCTTTCCAGTGTTTGACCCAAAAAGAGGGAGAACACTATGTCTGGGGTGCTGGATTATGGAAAGGGCCACCATGAGAAAAGAGCAGAAATAAGACTGCACAGAAATCATGTACTTCACAATTTGTTAAGGACTGGCTGGGAGCCAAAGTTTAGCAAAGAGCTCATCTGGAGTGATTTCCCCATAGCCTTTGAAATGGGGGCAGTTCTGACTAAAGATGGTTTATCAGGGTGAAAGTTAAAAGAAAAAGAAAACTGCTTTACCCACTAACTGACATTTAGGAAGACTATTTTTCAATTCAGTGCTGAGTAAAGAATTCCCAGTAATCTGTCATCTGCAGCTTGTAATTGGGGCAGCTCAAGACATATCCTGGAGCCGGCCTGGGGTCTTAATTTTAAAGACTTCCCTACAGTCTTCCTGATTTGATTATTCAGTCCAGTTGTCTGCCTTCAGGTGAGAATCACCTGAGCCTTTCTAGATGGTTCACTACCTAATTGCTAGCTGAACATTTCTTTCTTCCTACTAAGGCAAACTCCAGAATGCTGGTTCAATAAGTACATATTCATGAATGAAACATTGTGTGAGGTTCAGCTAATAACCCACCTCTTCTTTCAAGGCCTAAATCAGGTTATCAATTGCTATAAGAAGCCCTCCCTTATCACCTCTGGCTAATGTTGACCCAATATTCCTCAAATTTTCTCATCTCTTTTCATTTTCTTAATATAAAGCAGAGTGGTTCAACTACAAAATGCCTACAACCCCTTTTGCTTTTCATGCTCTTCTCATTTTTATGCAAGATGCTTGACTTCCCCAAGACTCACTTATAAAATTTGCCCACTTATAAAGAAGGAATAATACTTGTAGTATTTATTTCACAGGGCTATATATGGTTCAAATGGAATTTACATATACATACATACATAAAGGTTTAATAGCTTTGAAATTCATTAAGACTTTTGGGACACCCTGTACATACACAAGTAAACAACCCCATCCCTACTTCACACACATATTCATAAATATATATGTTCATATGCAGTGCATACACATATTATATATAACATGAACAAATATATGCCAATATACACAATATACATACATATTTGCTGCTGTGGGTAAAGAATTGGCATTAAAATTGGGAAGACCTGTGTTTAAACCCTGACATATAGTCTGTCCATTTAACAAACAAGTCATTTAATTTCTCATTGCCCCCAGGTAACCCTCTAAGACAATAAGCTTCAGAGAAGGCAATGACTTACATTAATAAAAAGAGTGTTTTATGCTAATGACATCATAAGTCCAATTATATGTATTCCTATTATATGTATATATTCATACACATTCATTCATTCACTAATCATTTGTTAAGTGCCTACTATGTGACAAATTCTATGCAAATCCCTGCCTTTAAGGAGCTTACAATCTAATGAGGAAGAAAGCATGCAAATAATTATATACAAAGCAAGCTATGTACAGGATAAACTAATAATGTACAGAACAAATAAATAATCAACAGAGGGAGGGGTTACAGAAGCTTTCTGTAGAAGGTAGGATCTTAATTGAGACAAAGAAAATCAGGGATGTCAGTAATTGGAGTGGAGTAAGGAGAACAATCCAGACTTGGAGATTGTTTGAAATTGTTCCTTTAATTTGTTCTCAAAGAGGACCACAACATTAGGAAGGTGATGTCATGACTTGCAAGTGAGTTGGGTTTAACTGAAGGAGGGCTGTGCAAAGCCACCAACTTCACTTTCCCCTCCAGAGCCATCTGGGTCTAGTGGCCAGATATAGATCAGAATGACTGGAGATAGCCTTGGACGCAGTGGGAGACCTTGGCCTTTTTAAGCTAAGGCCTTTCCCAAGTCACAGTTTGAGGCAATCTCAATTTAGTGTTAAAAGCTAGGTAAGAAGAAATGAGGAAAAATGAAGTCTTTTACTTATCAGAAAAAAAATCATTTTGAGAGAGGAAGATTCTCAGGTTTCTGGCCAAAACAGAAACAATTGCTATTTACATTCACTCTGAGGCATCAAAGCCCAAATGGTGACCAAATAAGACTTAGGCTGGTACTTATTGTTGGCCAATTGTGACATAAAAGACAGTCAGATAAAGTGGCCATAAGTGAGAGATGGAATATTTATTCATGAAATAGCTAGGAGGCCAGTGACACTGGACTAAAGAGCACATATTGAGGGACAGCTAGGTGGTGCAGTGGATAGAACACCAGCCCTGAAGTCAGGAGGACCTGAGTTCAAATCTGGTCTCAGACACTTAACATTCCCTATCTGTGTGACCCTGGGCAAGTCACTTAACCCCAATTGCCTCAGGAAAAAAAAAGAGCACATATTGAGGAACAAGGGGTAAGAAGAATGGACAGGTAGAAGGGGCCAAATAGAGTATTTTATATTTGATCCTGGAGGCAATAGGAAGCCATAAGAGTTTATTGATTAGTGGACAAATGTGATCTGATCTGCATTTGAGGAAGCTATTTCAGTAGCTGATTAGAGGATGAATTGGAGTGGGAAGATGCTTGAAGTAGGTAGACCTACCAGCAGGCTATTGCAGTAATCCAGGCATGAGGTGATGAGGGCTTGCACTAGAGTAATGGCAGTACAGAAGAGAGAAAGAGACATATTTTAGAGATGTTGAAAAGGTGAAATTTGGAGGTCTTAGCAACAGGATGTGGGGGGAAAGATGAAATCCAGGATGACTCCTATATTGTGAGCCTGGAGAACTGAGAGAATGGTGGTGTAATAGTAATAGTAAGAAGGCAACTAAAAGGTAAGGGAAGGTTTAGGGAGAAAGATAACGAGTTTTGTTTTGGATATATTGAATTTCAGATGGCTACCGGACATCCAGTTTGGGATGACTGAGAGACAATTGAAGATGTGAGATTGGAAAGCAGCAGAAACTGAAGCAGAAAAGGTAGATCTGAAAATTGAATTGATAATTTATAAAATTATGAAATAGGGCAGGCACACCTAATTCTCTGAGTACTTGTGAAAAAGACTATGATGGCAGTGGAAAGTGGAGCTGCAATTACATTATAATAAGGCACAGAAGGCATAGGGAGAAAAGGCAAAATAGAGAGAGAACATAAAAAAGGTACACAGACAGATGGCATGGAGATGAGGATGGAATAGTGAAGGCAGAAAGGCAATGTGAGAAAGAGGATGGGGAAGGAAAGAGACAGAGAATATCACTCATGTCATGGATTAGAGTTGGGAGCACAGAGACCATAGGAGACAAATGATTGCTTAGGAAGCAGAAGTTTAAGGTTCATTTTTATAGAATTTTTTTGGGGGAGTGAACAGACTTTTATCTGTTCCATTTGGGGGTTAGTTCAGTAATATATCTTACTTCCTACTTTTGCCATTTTATATTGGGTACTTAAAAATTTATTTACTTTATTGACTAGAAGGGGTGGTGGAGGAGTATGAGGGACCTGAACAAGATATAATTTTGACACAAAAATTATCAGGATAGAGATGATAATTAAATCCATGGGAGCCAATAAGATCACCATCATAATGATAAGAGGAGAGCCCAGCATGTAAGCCTGAAGGACCCTATGATCAGAGAATGTGATCTGGAGGAGGATCCAGCAAAGGAGACAGAGAACAAAAGGTCAGATAGGTAAGAGTAAAACTGAAAGAGAAGGGTGTTCTGAAAAATCTAGAGAGAGAAGATTATCAAGGAGGAAAGAAGGATCAACAGTATCAATAACTGCAGAGGCAACTAAGAGCTCATTAGTAACCTTGGAGAGAGCAGTTTTGTTGAAATGATAAGGTCAGAAATCAGAGTCAAGGGGTTAAAAAATGAGAGGAGAGAAAGTGGAGGCACCAATTGTAGATGGCTTGTTTTTTTGAGAAATTAAGCTACAAAGGGCACAAGAGATATAAGTTGATGGTGGGCTCAGGTGGGATCAACTGAGGGATTTTTCAGAATGGGAAGATGGGAGCAGCTAGATGGCACAGTGGATAGAGCACCAGCCCTGAAGTCAGGAGGACCTGAGTTCAAATCTTGTTTAAAACACTTAATAATTCCTAGCTGTGTGACCCTGGGCAAGGCATTTAATCCCAATTGCCTCGGGGGGGGGAACAGAAATGGGAAGACATAAATATGTACATGTATAAATTCTATATGTAGTTCATCGATGTTTATTATTTTTGTGAACTTTAAAGTATTAAATGGAATTTAGTTATTATTTATAATTAATAGCTTGTCATATTTGCTATTTTTAATTCTCTAACTATTGGTGCTTATTCTTCCCACTCAATAAATTCATATAAAATATCTGTTTTACCATGCAGGTCATTGGGGGGAAAATAATGCCTAACTTTCTCCTTGAAATTGGTTGAGACCTTCCCTTAAATTTCTATTATGATGTCTTATGAAGACAATATTGAGTTCTTGAAAATTATGTCTGTGGAATACAAGTATTCTTCTTGGTTTTACAAATTAAAAAGGCTTTGATATGGGCCAATCATGAACCTTATGTTTGTTAACTGAGGATCAACCTAGATATATTTTTATTAGCAGAAGTTTGGTTACCTGATTTACATTAGCTCCAGCAACTCAGTCATCTTCTTAGGCATAGTGGATATTGGAGCAAATGCAAAAACAGAAGAAATCAAAGAATTTTTGAGATATTGAAGTTTGGTTGACAATTCATTTTAAAAAAATAGATTTTTATTCATATCTTCTGTTTCTTTTTTCATTACTTACATTTCCCCCTTTATCCTTTCCTTCTTCCTTTTCAGAGAGTCATTCCTTATAATATTTTTTTAAAGAGGCAGTGACCAAAAGAAAATTCAGTTAATCCAATCAACACAACAGAAAACAAACTAATGATATGTGTAATATTCTATCCCTGCAGACTTTCACTTCTTCAAAGGAGTAAAGAGAAGTATCTTCTAATACCTCCTCGTTAGGCTAAGCTTGGTCTTTATAATTTCACAGTATTTAGGTTCAATTGTTTTGAAATGGTCCTTTTCAATTAGATTATGGTAGTTGTTGCATAATTGCACTTTCTTGATGGCTTAATTCACACTGTATCACTTGATATATCTTCTCAAATTTCCGTTGCATTAATATACTACATTTCTTTTGGATGGGCATCTTCTTTGTTTTCAGTTCTATGTCATCACAAAAGTGTCATTATAATTATTTGTATCATTTCAAATTGCTTTTCCAGAATGGTTGTACCAATTCATCATCCTTACAATATTGACTATTTTTATCTTTGCCAATTTGGTGGGAATGAGGCAAAACTTTAGGATTATTTGCATTTTTCCTATTCGCAGTGTTTTAGAGTACTCTTACATATAGTTGTCAATATTTTACAATTCTTCTGATAACTATTTGTTCAAATCTTTTCATCCTTTATTAGAATCTCATATATTTCTGTCAATTAATTCTATGTTTTAGATATCAAACCTGATCAGAAAAAATTAATTCAAAATTTTTTTCCCTAATTGATTGTTTCTCTTTTCCTAGTTGCATTAATTTTGTTTGTGCAAAAGTTTTTTAGTTTAATATAATCAAAATTGGTTATTTTATCTTTAGTAATAGCTTGTATTCCTTGTTTGGTGAACAATTTGTCCCCTATGTATAGCTATGAAAAGAACATTATTTGCTTCTCAACTAATTTTTTAAGTGTTATGATCTTTAATATGCAGGTCACACATCTATTGTGAATTTATTGTGTAATATAGTATGTTATGTTGGCCTAAGCTTAATTTCTGCCAGACTGTTCTCTATTTTTTTCTCACAGTCTTTAGCAAATAGTGATTTCTTTCCTAGGTCATTTATGTTCTGAGGATTATCAAATACTGAGTTCTGAATCAGCACACTGATTCTTCTGTGAGACAATCCAATTTTAATCTAAATTTTCATGTGGCAAGATCTTTTTTTAAAAAAGACAAATTTGTTTAAATCTGTTTAAAGCAAAACAACCCACATTTATATAACATTTTAAAGCTTGTGAAGTAATTTCCTCAAATGGCCTTATGAATTGCAAAGTATAAATATGATTATTAACCATATGTGACCCTCAGTGACACTCCTAAAACACAGAGCTGACCGGGTTATTCTGCTGCCCAAGAAGCTACAGTATCTCTCTATTGCCTCTAGGATGTAATATAAATTCTTCTGTTTGGCATTTAAAGCCCTTCACAGTCTCATTCCAACCTATCTTTCCAAATGGATTTCACATTACTCTCTATCATGCATTCTACATTCCAACCAAATGGGTCTACCAGCTATTCCCACACAAGAGATTTCATTTCCTGATTCATTGCTTGTTTATAAACTGGCCTCTGTTCCTGGAATGCTCACCCTCTTCCTTTCATCCTCTTGGAATCCTAACCATTCTTCAAGGTTTTGTTCAGGTGCTGCCTCTAAGAGAAATCTTTTCCTGGGCCTCCCAACTGACAGTGTTTTTTTTCCTAATTGTAAACTACTTTGCATTTGCTTTTTAAACAAGAAGAACTGAAAGGCTAAAGATTGACCCCTGCCTTAATTTCTTTTGGATCTCTGGGAGCTTTGGGGTCTGACACTTTTGTCAGTTTCCCTCAGGAAATTGTAAAGACCTTCAGAGTAGGGATAAATCAATAAAGTCATTTGTTAATTAATAAGTAAATTAATAATTAATAAATTTTTGCTGATTTGCATCAAATATTCACTTAGGGAGAGTTGGAGCTGGAAAAGAAGAGAAAGAGAAGAAGAGGGTCAGCAGAGATAAGAAAAAGAAAAAGGGAAATGAAAGACAAGAAAAGAACTAATTCTAATAACATGAGTACAATGCCTGGAACATAGTAAAAGTTTAATAAATGCTTTTTGATTGACTCGAGACTAAATATTATTGTTGAGATTTAAGTGTCATTTGAAGATTTCTGAAGGGCTTTCCATATATTATTTCATTCATCATGATAACATTACAAAGAAATTACTTCCAATTCAATATTTACTAAGTTCCTAGTGTGTACCAGATACTAGGGATACAATTATTTTTTATTGTAGTAAGTTTATTTATTTTTTAATACACATTGGTTTAAGAATCATGTTGAAAGAGAAAAATCAGAGCAAAAGGAAAAACAATGGGAAATAGGCAGAAAAAAAGAAGTGAACATAGCATGTCTTGATTTACAGTCAGTTTCCTTAGTTCTTTTTCTGGATGCAGATGGCATTTTCTGTCCAAAGTCTACTGGGATTGCTTTGTATCACTGAACCATTGAGAAGAACCAAATCTTTCATAGTTGACATCACACATTCTTGCTGTTATTATATACAATGTATTCCTGGTTCTACTTGTTTTACTCAGTATCAGTGCATGTAAATCTTTCCAGGCCTTTCTATAATCAGCTTGTTTATCAGTTTTTAATAGAACAACAATATTCCATTACTTTCATATACCACAAATTGCTCAGCCATTCCCCAGTTGATGAGCACCCACTATTTTTTCTAATTCTTTGTAACCACAAATAGAACTGAAATATTTTTGCACATGTGGGTCCTTTTCCCTCATTTATGATTTCCCTGGGATATATATCCAGTAATGGCACTGCTGGGTCAAAGAGCACACACAGTTTTATAGCCCTTTGGGCATAATTCTAGATTGCTCTCCAGAATGTTTAGATCACTTCACAACTCCACCTACAATGCATTAATGTCCCAATTTTCCCACATCCCCTCCAACATTTATCATTATCTTTTCCTGTCATCTTAACCAAACTGAGAGGTGTGAGGTGGCACCTTAGAGTTGTTTTAATTTGCATATCTTTAATCAATAATGTTTAGATCATTTTTTCCATATAACTATAAATGGCTTTAATTTCACCATCTGAAAATTATCTGTTCATATCCTTTGATCATTTATCAATTGGGAAATTACTTGTATTCTTATAAATTTGACACAGTTCTTTATATATTTTAGAAATTAAACCTTTATCAGAAACATTGGCTGTAAAAATTTTTTCCCCAGCTTTGTATTGCCCTTTGAATCTTGTTTCTGTTGGTTTTGCTTGTGCAAAACCTTTTTAATTTAATGTAATTAAAGTTGTTCATTTTTCCTTTCATAATATTCTCTAGTTCTTCTTTGGTCATAAATTTTACCCCTCTCCAAAGACCTGGTAGGTAAATTATCCTTTGTTCTCCTAATTTGTTTATGGTATCATCCATAATGTTTAATGGTATCATCTATTATGCTCAAATCATGGATCCATTTTGACCTTATTTTGTTATGGGGTGTGAGGTATACTTCTATTCTGAGTTTCTGACATGTTATTTTCTGATTTTCCCAGCAATTTTGTCAAATAGTGAGTTCTTATTGCAGAAGTTGTAGTTTGGGGGTTTATAAAATACTAGATTATTATAGGCCCTGATTATAGTGTCATGTGTATCTAATCTATTCCATTGATCCACCACTCTTATTTCTTAGCCAATACCAAATGGTTTTGATTACTGCTATTTTATAACATAGTTTTAAGTTTGGTACTACTAAGCCTCCATCCTTTGTAATTTTATTTTCATTAATTCCCTTGATATTCTTGACCTTTTGTTCTTCCAGATGAATTTTTTTATTTTTCTAGTATTATAAAATAATGAATGTTTTGCAGTTTGATTGGTATGCCACTTAACAAGTAGACCAATTTAGGCAGAATTGTCATTTTTATTATATTAGCTTGGCCTAGGCCAATGAACAATTGATATTTTCCCAGTTGTTTAGATCTGATTAGATTTGTGTGAGAAGTGTTTTATAATTGGGTTCATATAGTTCTTGGGTTTATCTTGGCAGGTAGACCCCCAAGTATTTTATTTTGTCTACAGTAATTTTAAATGGAATTTTTCTTTCTATCTCTTGCTGATGGGCTTTGTCAGTAATATGTAGAAATGCTGATGATTTGTGTGGGTTTATTTTATATCCCACAACTTGGCTAAAACTGTGAATTGTTTCCAGTAGGTTTTTGGATGATTTTCTAGGATTCTCTAAGTATATCATCATATCATCTGCAAAGAGTGAAAGTTTTATTTCCTCATTGCCTATTCTTATTATCTTAATTTCTTTTTCCTTTATTATTGCTAATGCCAACATTGGTAGTATAATGTTGAATAATAGTGATGATAATGGGCACCTTTGTTGCACCCCTGATCTTATTGGGAATTCATCCAGCTTCTCTTCATTACAAATAATGCTTGCTGTAGGTTTTTGATAGACACTGCTTATTACTTTAAGAAAAGCTCCCTTTATCCCTAGGCTCTCTAGTGTTTTTAGTAGGAATAGATGCTGTATTTTGTCAAAAGCTTTTTCTGCATCTATTGAAATTATCATATGATTTCTGTTGGTTTTGTTATTGATATGGTCAATTAAATTAATAGTTCTCCTGATATTGAATCAGCCCTACATTCCTGATATAAATCCCACTTGGTCATAGTATATTATCCTGCTGATAAGTTACTGTAATCTCTTTGCTAATATTTTATTTAAAATTTTTGCATCAACATTCACTAAGAAGATTGGTATGTAATTTTCCTTCTCTGTTTTGGCCCTTGCTGGTTTAGGTATCAGTGCCATATTTGTGCCATAGAATTTAGAAAAAGAAATTTAACAAGTAATTAATGAACTCCCTAAGAAAAAATCTCCAGGGCCAGATGTTCACAAGTGAATTCTACCAAACATTTAAAGAACAATTAATTGGCAAATCCTCCTCCTTTGCCTATTTTCCCAAAGAGTTTACATTGTATTGTTTGACTCACTCATTCCTTAGAGTTAGATTATTTAATTTCCAATTTCTAGGTAGGCTGTTTTGCCAATGAGACATTTTACATTTTCTTCCATTTTTTCATTCCTTTTAGTTTGTTTTACTGACTCTTGCTGTCTTACAAAGTCATTAGCTTTCATTTACCCTGTTCTGGTTTTTAATGTGTGATTTTCTTCAGTTATGCTTTGTATCTCTCTTTTTTAAATTTGGTTTATTCTACTGTTTAAGGATTTATTTGCTTCAGACAATTTTTTTCCTTCCTTTTTCAAATTGTTGACTCTCTCTCGCAGACCTCATTTCTTTTCTCATTTTTTCTTCTACCTCTCTTATTTGCCTTTTGAAGTCTTTTATGAGCATGTCCAAGAAGCCTTTTTGGAGTTAAGATCAATTTATCTCATTTCTTGAGATTTTGTCTGTGATTATTCTGTCCTCATCTGAGTTTGTGTTTTGATTTACCCTATCATCATAGTAGCTTTCTGTGATCAAGGTTCTTTTCAGTTTCTTGCTTATTTTCTTTCTTTTCCTTTTTACTTTTAAGTTGGAGCTAAAGGTGGCACTGTCCCAAGCTTCCTGTGCAGCTTTGAGCTTTGCCTTTGAGAACAGGGGCCCCTTGAGTTTGTAGGGAGAAGCTTTACCTGCTCTGGTCAGGAAACAGCTTGGTTTCCTAGAGTTTACCTTCTGAACTGCATTTGGAAGGGGCTGCATTGATTTGCTTCTCTACTGAGCCAGAAATGAGGATCATAGATTAAACCTTCTCCCCATCTTTCCCAGAATCTATCTGACCTGGGCTGAACACCCTTTTCACCCCAGCGAGACTGACCTTTCTTGAAGTTTTTCCAGGCTATCTTGAGATAGAGAGTGGCTTTATTCCATCAGTCTCTGTTCAGAGACTTGGTTTCATTTGGTTTTCAAGGGAAAATGGGAGAGTTTGATCAGCTTCCTGGCTTTACTCTGCTATCTTGGCTCCATCTCCTGAACTCTGGGGATACAATTAATCAAAAGAAAGATATCCCTCCGGACCTCAAAGAATTTACTATCAAAAGGAGAAGACAATATATAAAAGGAAGCAGGCAAGTGTGAAGAGGAGGTCAGTAAAGGGAGGAAAGGCACCCAATGTGGGTGCAAGGCAGCAGATGTAAAGTGCAGTGAGCTGAATTAAATTCAGTTTCTGCTTTCTAAAAAGGAAAGCTTTGGGCAGAATTTCAAACTTTATTCTCCAGCCCTCTAATCAGAGAGGAGAGAGGCTGAGGAAAGGGTATCACAATCAAGGCTTGAGTTACCATCATGGTTGTGAGTTTAGAGATGATGAGTTTTTCCTAGGAGGAATATCATGTTCTATGGAGTTGAAAACATACATAGCAGCAGATGCAAAGTGGATTGGATACTTGAGATATTATTAGTTCTATTTACAGGTAAGAAGTATCTTATCTGTATAAGATAAGATTTATCTTATTTTATGCAACTCTCTGAGTTGCAGAGAGGTTAAGTAATTTGCTTATGGTCACACAGCTAATAAGTATCAGAAGTAAGAAATAAATCTAAGTAACTCCTGATTCTACACCACTCCTTTCCACAAAGATAAGGGAGAAGAAAGAAAAAGAAGAGGAAAAGGTAGGAAGGAGAAGAGGGAATTAAAAGGAAATGGCCAGCTCCTCCTCTCACTCCATTCCACTTGAAGTGGAATCTTACTCTTGAACTCTGACTTTTAGGAGAAAGGCCCTTTTACCTCCTTCGGGAAGGTCTAGCATCTTTAGTATGAGGGCTTATCAAGATCTTTTCAGGGTTGCTTATCCACTTTTGGTGTCCACTAGGCATTCAGTTCTCATCCATAGCTCCAAGAAGCTATATCATGCTCAGGAGTAACATCCTGGTAAATGCTCCCAACAGATGGGCTAAATTCAAGTTGAAGGTAATCAATAAGCCTCAAATCCATAGGTGAGTTAGTGGAGTGTTTACCCCAATTCTGAAGATTTTCCTTGCTGGAATGGGCAGATAAGAACAATTTGTTTCAGTGGCCATGAAGGCAACTGAAGTAGGCAGTTTGTGTGTGTGTGTGTGTGTGTGTGTGTGTGTGTGTGTGTGTAGGGGAGAGAAAGTTAGAGCTGCATTAGACATCAAAGACACAGATCATCCACTGCATTCCAGGCCACTGACAATCACCTTTACTTTTGTCTGCCACTGGATCAATGACTGGAAGATGATGTCTTTGCGTAAATCTGCCTCACTTAAATGCAATTTACATAGGAATCAAGACATCATTCTGTGATGTCATTGGTCTTCTTTGAAAATGAAGGACAAATAGAGCCAAGATGGTGGAGTGAAAAGGTGACTTTCTGCCTCTCCTCCGATCTTCTCTCAAATCAACAATAAAATAAGCCTCTGAACTGATCTTCAAGTCAACGCACTCAGAAATATTTGGACACTGCTCTCTGGATAACTTCATATCAGGTTAGTCTGACTCGGACAGAGAGATAAATAGACGACTCCTGTGTAGGCCAGAAGTGAGGGTGGGACTCAGCTCAGCTCATAGTGGCAGAAATTCCAAACTCCAAACTCCAAATTCCAAACACCTGGAGTTTATCTGAGGCACTCAGGACACTCGGCCCTGATTGGGGGCAGGTGTTCTGGCAGACTTGCCTTGTTTAAGGAGTAATTCGGACTTAGTCCTAGCCCCCACCGGCCCAGCACCTTAAGTCAACTCCACGAAGTGCCCCAGGGCAAAGCTTTTCAGCCGCCGTTTTTTTTTCCCCCTACCTTAAAGAGATATCCACGCTGTCTAAAAAAAATGAAGACGCAAAAGAGAGCTCTCACCATAGATAGCTTTTATCAAGGCAAAGAAGCATTGACCCCAGATGCTGAGGTTCCTTTAGATAAAATACCAGAAGAAGGTATTAAAGACCATCACTGGTCATTTTTTCAAAAGATCTTTCTGGAAGATTACATAAAGAACCTCAAAAGAGAGCTGGAGGATAAATGGGAAAATAAAC
>JAJPUD010030417.1:0-13187 GCA_023553655.1 Myrmecobius fasciatus | reverse complement strand
ATATATATATATATATATATATATATATATATATATATATATATATACATAAATTCATTCAATATGTATTTATGGAGTTCTTACTATGTACAAATCACTATACTTGGAGCTGAGGAAGATACAGACAATATAGTTTGTATAAAGCCCTAAAAGAGCTTTCAGTGTAGTGGAGGAGACAAGGAAACACACCAATAACTATAATAAAAGGCAGAATGTGATATATGTCAAAAAGAAAGTTAGGAACAAAGTGCTACAGGATTTCAGCAGAATGAGAGATCCTTTTCTATTGGAATTATCACATAAGACATCTTGGGAAAGGTTACATTTGAACTAGATCTTAAAAGATGTATAGAAAGAGATGGAGTGAAAATGTCATTTTAAGGTAAGAGACTCATATAAACAAAGGTATAAAAGAGTAAAAGGTAGGATATTTGAAAGCTGCAATTAGTTAAAGTTTAAAGGAATAGACAGTAGATAGTGAGATATCAGGATGAGAAGGTCAACTAGTCTCGGATTGCAGAGGACATTTAATACTAAGGTCCTGTTTTGAACTTGATTCTTTAGACGATAGAGAACCACTGAAGATTTTTGAGAAGAGTAGCATACATGATCAGAGATGTGCATTAAGAAAAAAATCAGTCTGCCATGGAGTGGAGAAGGTACAGAAGATAGGGAAATAAAGTAAGAAATATTGTAAAAAGTCTAGGTCAGAAAAAAAGCTAATGAAATCTAAATTTAGGTTGATGACAGGAGGAAGAGAGAGAGAATAGATGTAAGATCTCATGGAGGAATATTACATAGGCTTTTTTGACATGGAGATCAAGAAACAGGGCACATCACAAAATCTCAAAAGGTCAAAATTGGAAGATGATCTAGTCCAGTCCATATATGAACAAAAAGTCAAAGCTGAATTTGTTTCCAGCCTTATTGACTGAAAGAGGAAAATCAGAAGCTGGAGTGAGTTTGGGAAAGGAGAGGTTGAAGATGAGTTTGATTTGGCCACTTTGGGACTTAAGCTTAAGCTACTAAAGAGATTTATAGATATAAACAAATGTAGAATTAATAATAACTAGGATATTAGAGTGATTTTTATATATAAACATGCATGGCCATTTTAATATTTACAAAATATTGTATATGCATTATCTTGTTGAAGCCTGACAAAGTACATATCCAACACAGATACTATTTTTGAGAAAATGAATGACCTAATAGATACAAGATTAGTGAGGGAAATTGGAATTCAGATCATACCTGTAATATTTGTAAGTCATGCATGACTATACATTCTAAATCTTAATTTTTTTCATCTGTAAAATTCACACAATAATGTCTTTAGTATCTCTCTCGCAAAGTTGCTGTGAAGCTTAAATGAGAATCTATAAATCTATAAATTGTTCTGTAAATCCTATTGGACTATATCTGTACCCATACGCACTTTACAGATGAAAAGACTGAGTTTAAGTGATGTGCCTTTAGTCACACAGCTATCATCTGAAGCAACAAAATTTGTATCTGAGTTTTACAGATTCCCTAGTTCAGCATTTTTTCCTGAAGACTACAACCATAGACTCATAGATTTAGAAATGGATGTCACCTTAGATAACATTGAATTCAACTCCTAAATTGTACAGATGAGAAAGTAAAGAGATTAAAGGACTTGCCCGTGGTCTTAAAAGAAGTAATGATTGTCTAAGTGTACTAGAGTCTTGGAGAAAATAAGACCTGAATTCATAATCATTTGAATAATCTTCATATGGTTTTTCCTGTCGGGAAGCTTACAGTTGAATTGAATAGACAAAACAAAGATATATGAAACTGTAATAAAAGAGGATGAAATTTCTATGGTACTGATTATCTGCCACAGAGGAAAGCTTCTGGCACAGTGGTGTTAGACTTTAAGGTAGAGAGACTTTCATTCAAATCTTGTCTCTGACTTTTATTGATAGTGTGAGCAAAGACAAGTTAGTTTCTCTAAATCTCAGATTGGAATTGAGGGGGTAATGAAATAGAAACTATTATTATTGAGTAGAAGAGAAAGAATTTGCCTAAATTTGTGTTTTTTTTTTAAACGCAAGATTAATCTATCATTTACATTGCAGTTGGACTTTTGGAGATGATTTACATTGCAAATGGAGAGCAACTCAAATATTACCCTTGTAATCTAGCTATTAGATGCTAGGAGGGCTGCACTAGAATGGTTGTGGGAAAATTGAGAGAAAAGTATGAACCCGGGAGAAATACGAAAGAAGAAACCATAGGCATTGGTAACTAATTTAATATATCACATAAAAGAGAGATGGAGGCCAAAATTTACAGCCTGGTAGCCCGAAGAAATAGTGGTGCCATTGACAGAAATAGGCTAATTGTGAAGGGAAGATTGTTGAATCGAGAGAAACCTAATGAATTCAATTGTGTATGTGCTGATTTTTAAAGACATCAGAATAGAGTTGTTTTGTGGTCAGTTTTAAATGTGGGATTAGAATGAAGATGAAAAGGATTAGGGCTCCAGAAGCAGATTTGGTTATCTTCCAAATGCATGTTTTACTTGAAGCCCATGACTATAAGTGAAATCTCCAACTAAGTGAATTTAGAGCAAAAACACAGCTCCGGGAGTTTCTCACAGTTTGAAGGTGAAAGATTAGAAACACTTGAATATAACTAGAAAGGGTATCAGTGACAGCATCATTAGCTGCAGTTCCTTTAGCATTTAAAAATACTTCACATGTGCTAGTTTATTTATTGCTGCTAAAGACTCTGAGGTGAATTCTGCAGTTCTCATTATTCTAATTTCATAGACTTAGAAGCAGAAGTTAAAAGAAGCTTACCCAATAGTCACACAATTTTAAGAAAATGGCGATAATACTGTACAGTCTTTATTTAGAGATTATTTATGAAGATTCCTTGTCAAATTTTTTAAGTGATTTATTCTACAATATGGGATTCAAATGAAGGATTTTAAAAATTGTTGTTTATTTTATAGCATATTCCAAAGCTAAAGATATATAATATATGGAAAGAGATGGAAGGTGCTAGATTATAAAGGGATTCATTTGAAAGTAGAGATTTGGAATCCTTTACTCTGTTTACTCTGAAGCCAGCGTCTTTTCACGTACCAGGTTATCTGGAAGGGCAAGGCTTATGAGATAAATAGATGATCGAATAGTAATAGGCTGAGGTGAAGGAGGCACATAAGGAAGCTTATTCTAAATGAAGCTCTATCAGCAGGATTTCCTGTGTTAGCCAGAGAAAAAGAAAATCTGGTGAAGACTTTTTTGTTTTCCTTAAAAACCCACCAAGTAAGCAGTACTTCATCCATGTTTAAGGTCTACCTGTCTCCAAAACCAGCACCATATCCTAGGGGATGACAGTCTCCTCAATTGAAAAAGATTATTCTGTTATTCTTGGTGGTATTCTTTCAACAAAGATGATATTGTTATCCTGAGCTGAAATTCAAGTACTCTGTCTTCACTCCCATCCTAGCTAGGACTAACTTTCCTACCTTCCCCATCAAGTCAAAAACACTCATTTCTTCACATTGAACCTAAAATAATTTAAAAAAAAAACCAAAAAACAAATACAAAACGAGAGAGACAGACAGACAGACACACACACACACACACACACACAGAGAAAGAGAGAGAGAGAGAGAGAGAGAGAGAGAGAGAGAGAGAGAGAGAAAGAGAGAGAGAGAGAGACCACCTCCTTTTCTCCCATGTGTCTCTCTTCTGAATTTCATTGAGAAGGAAATTTTTGAGGTAATCTCTGTTATTCTCATTTCTTGTGTAGGGTAAGAAGAAGATTGGGGATTGGCTGACATCGGGTTTTTTAGAATCAAGGAGGTTGTTTTTTCTCAAGGTGAAATCCACATGCATGGACAGATGTGTCTCTTCTTCCCATGCCCCATCTCGTCCTTAATTGTAGTAATATTTCAGACATGTCTTTGAAGTATGGGAACATTTCATCAATGGTCACTTGTCATATACAATATATCTAGAAAAAATATAGCACCAGTCTGAATTTGTCAATGGACTATTTATTTATTGGTGAGATGTTTGCCCGTGGATTAGTGCAATTGTTCGTGAGAAAGACAGACGAGCAGTTTTAAGATTAGATGCCAAAGTCTGGGGAAGGGCTATTCCTAAATGTTCTTGCTTTATTGGAGCTAGGTTAGGTCTCGCTATCTTTTCAATAATCTGAGCTGACAAGCGAATTTGTCCCATGGCTCTCCAGATCCTTCCTCTCTTAAATGAGAGATCATTGAGACTTTCTTTGCCAAATCGAGAAAAAGGGCATCTTTGAATCACTGTAGTCAATGAGATTGAACTAAATAGTTTAACAAATAATTTAACTTCAGTGGTTCAAAATACCTACAATTCCTCCAGGGTGGGCACCTGCCGGCAGATTGCAATCCTTTTAGCAGAAGGTTTGGGGACCTATTTTGGCCGAAAATGTCTTGACCTGGTGGTCAAAGTCTGTTGGTGGTGAGCTTGCCCATACTTAAATAATCTGGTTGTGTTTGTTTGTTTGTTTGTTTTGTTCTGTTTTTTTTTTTTTTTTTTTTTTTCTTTTTCTGGACAGTCTCCAAGTCCTTTGCCCTAGAGGCTGTCCTTTTGAGCTTGGTAGGTCTGCCACAATGTCATTCCTTCCTGCTACCCCACCCAAATCTATGGAAAATCAAGGTCACTTCTAAGGAACCAGGAGCCATTGAAGAACTTTAAGAAAGCCGAAGCAAACTAGAATGGAGTGGTGATGGAGGAGAATCGACTTATAATCGAAGGAAATTAATTTCTCCTTCCTTTGTTGATCTTTCTGAAAGACCCTGGAAATTTTCTGAGTCGAATCTATAACAGTAATATTTACATGACACTCCAAAACTTGCAAGACATTTTATTTATATTATCTTATTGTATCCCCACAACAATCCTGTGTTGGGGTAATATTATTAGCTTCATTTTGCAGCTGAATAAACGGAGACTTAGAGGAGTTAATTAATTTTTCTATGACAAGATTCAAACTCAGGACTTCTTGTTTCCAGGACCCACAGGCAATCCACTATGCACCTAGTTGCCTCTAGTTCTGGTCTATTTCTGTAGTCGATCAGTCCCGACTGATTCTTTTTGATCCAGTGAACCCATATGTACGGCCTATGGGATTTTCTTGGCAAAGATACTGGAGTAGTTTACTATTTCGTTCTCCGCTGAATTAAGGCAAACACAGTTAAGTGACTTGCCCAAGGTCACACATTAATTGTCACACAGTAAGTTTCTGAGACTGGACTTTCTGACTCCAAGTCCAGGGCTCTATTCACTGAGTTACCTGGCTAACTTCTGTCTGTCATTAGGGACGATTATTTTCGTATTCACTTTTCATGCCTCAATTAGTGTGTAATGAAAATCTATATCTTTTCCAAAGCTTTTTGGGGGCCTCTGATATTGGGAATAAATTGGAGCTGCTATTTATATTCTAAGTAGCGGATCCATTTCTAGCTACTTAAAGTCCATTTGACTGGATCTGAGAACTCCCCGGACTCATCAGACCTGGGAAAATCTACCCATTTTCCTCTATCTGCCAAACTGGAGAAGTCACTCGTAGGCCGTCTTGCTTCTGTCTAGAACCAAGAGAACTTAACTTGACACCCATGAATTCTGTATTTAGATTTCAGTGGGTACCCGAATTTGGATGAGAAAAAAAATTTCTTTATAATTGGTTTCTTTGGCAATTGGTTTTCTGTGAATTTCATATCATGCATTTAAAACAAAATCCTGAGAAGGGATCCAGGAAACTGGCAAAGGGATCTAAGATACATAGAAAAGTAAAGAAATCCACTTCTTCACGTGTGTTTTAGCCCAGGAGCTTCCGATTTGTTCTGCCCTCTTAGGTTTTCTAGCTTAGCATGGAGGGATGGGATGTGGGAGCGGCAGGAAAAAAAAAGGGGGGGGTGGTGGTGATAGTGGAAAACGGCGGCGTCGTAATTACAGAACAATTGGAAAACTTCCTTTAGTTTTTTAGATCCCGCGTTCCAATTTGGAAGTATTCAGACTTAGTGTGCAGCGCAGATGTGCACACACATTACCAGGCGTGATACAGGCCCCAGGTTCCTGGATAAATCAGCTCGTTGGAGGTTTAGGGACTCTCTCCACCCGCCCCGACTTCGTATTGGTCTTCTCTGGAAGGCAAGGATCATTAAGATGCGAAAGATGTTCAAAAGTAAAAGCATACCGATTTCTTCCTTCTCAAAATGAATACAATTCCAATAACTGTCCCTTTGACTTAGAGGTATCTGGCTGTGGAAACGTTTGCTGCAAAAACTCAGGTGTACTCAGCATGCTTACACAGACGTACCTACCCAGTCCATTTCGCTCCCGACATGCTATTTTATTAGAGAAAAGTGAAAGACAAAAACAACTTCAGGATGATGATGAATAGGTGCAATTCTTTGCATTTACTAGAATTTGTCATTCATCCTCCATTAAACACGCCTCCCCTCCACTTTCTCTTTTAGAATTTTTCACTGTGTTTATCTGTCAGTGTTTGTTTTCTGTCTCTCTGTTAGTCTCTGTCTCTCTGTCTCTGTCTCGTGTCAGTCTGTCTCTCTTCGTCTCTCTGCCTCTCTGTGTCAGTATCAGTGTCTCCTCTCCTGTCATTCAGACGTCAGCTCTTTGCTTTTTTTTTTCTTTCTGAAGTAACGATTTTATGTAATACTTCCTCTCCATGGAAAAACAAATATAGACGCTTAACTTTAGCAAAACACCTGCAAACAAGGAGGAAAAGACTTGCTTTTCCTTGCCAGTGGATTGGGGTGTGTATGTAGAAAGTTAAGAAAACTCGAAGCCTCTTTAATGCCCTGGATCTCCTCCCGTTTCTCCCTGGGATTCTTTATTGCGACCCCAGTTCCCCCCCCCCTTTTTTGACTTCCCTTTCTTCATATTGCCCGTGGGATGGGAGGGGAGGAAGAAAGGCTTTTGCGGTTGTCTTGCTGGGCGCCTCCCTCCCTTTCTACCACGGGCTCCCAGTTCCCTTGGGCTTTGGGGGAAACTCAGGGGTTGCGCTGGCCTTGATGGCTGCTTTCTTTTTCACATTGATTGCCCGCGATGACCAACTCCCGCTACGGACTGGGTGCCTCTTCAGCCCGCCAGCCTGTCGTCCCCTTTAACTACCACCAGCCTCGGACTTTGTTGGGGGCGCTAGGCCGCAGGTAGGATTATTCAAGTCCCTGGCCTTCTTCACAAACACTTCGATTCTCCACAGGTAGCTCTTCTCGCAAAGGAACTCAGTCTAAAAAAATCTGGTCTCCATCACCTCTTGGAGACAAGGGGAGAGTGGAGGAAAGTTGGGGGCAGGGTGAATGTGTGGCAAGAGGGGTGTAGACGTGTTCCCTTCGGTCCTGAGTGTGCGTACGTGAGAGAGAGCGAGAGCGCGCGCGAGAATATAATTTTACACACACTCATAATATGCATGGGCTTATACAACGCATATGTAGGTGTGTATATGCGTGTGTGGGCTCTTGCGCGCTCACATTTGTGTGAGTACATAGAGGTGAATGCGTGTCTCTGTGTTTCTTGGAGCAGGAGCGTTTTCCCAAATGGCATTATGAATCAGGCTGCAGTTAAAAACTTTACGGAAACTCCTAGTGAGTTTAAGCAGGTTTAGGGAAAATGCAGATGTTCTGCAAGCTGCTCTGGTCCATAGTTCTTAACAGCTGAAAGTACTGGGTGTCCACCATTTTTTACTTTGTTTACCCCCGGCGCTCCCGAGGGGTGTGTGTGTGTGTGTGTGTGTGTGTGTGTGTGTGTGTGTGTGTGTTGGGATGGAGATAGGAGCGAATATTTCAAACTGGCTGGGGTCGGGGCCGCCTTCCCAGAGCTCTTGCTCCTCTGCCTCCCCAGCTGCCTCCTCGAGGCTTGCGTAGGAGTGAAAGCAAGCTCTCTGCTCTAAAGATCTTTTCAATACGGACTCCATTTTCTCGTTTCCTGCGAAGAGGTTCAGCCAGAAAGCCGAGCTTTCCGCCAGTTCAGCTCCAAGATTCAGGGCCAGAGGCTGGGAGTTGGGATAGGTTCAGTGTCTCCTCCGAGATTGGGGTGGGGTTAGCATAGGGTGGTAGATTGGGGCGGGTAGGGGGTACGAGGCAGTCCTGATGCTTTGAAGTTTGAAGCAGAGAGAAAGTTTTGTGGTTGTGGGATTCAAGGAACGAAATTTCCTTTCTTTACCTGGGCCCAACTGAGCCCTGGCGTTGTTCTTACAAAGGTCCCCTTTGTTAAGGGGGCAAAATCTGAAGATTGAGAACCGTCCACGAACCAGAGTTCAGTCGATGCTGAAGGACTGATTCCCTTCCCAATCCCCACCTCTTGCACCCCGCCCCTCCCGCCCCTGCCCCCGACCCGAGCACTGCGTTGCCACAGTCAGAGAAGGCTAGGAAACCGGGTGGCTCGTTTTTATAGTCCAAGTGCATAATCGGGTTCACCCCCCCCTCCACTCCCCACCTCGCCAGAAAGAAAGCAGATAAATTTATGAAGGGAGAGCTAAGAGAATAATTACAGGGTGAAGGTAGTTAAATTTTATTTCGAGTCCCAAAGGCGAAACCTGACATTTTATTGCAAACATCTGGAAGAACTGCAAGACTGGCACGCTGCTAGTTTAAAATAAAAACAAAAGATTTTATTTCGTACAACAACAAAAAATAATAATTAAAGAAACCTCGCCAGGAGCGGTCCTGCAGTTAAAGGAAAGCGGGAGTGGGTCGTGAACCCATAACAACGCCTGACAAGTAATTCTCATTACACCGCATACTCTTCAGTGAAAGTTACTGAAGAGCATCTGAAGGTGTGGAGTAGGGGCCGAAAATAGGGCCAAGCAAGATTAGAAGGGGTCCTGAGAAGTTGGCTTCTCTGTTCATGTACCAAAACCTCTACCCTAGACCCGGGGAGGCCTTAATTCTCCTTTGTGGTGGTGCGTTATTCAGTCTTCTCTCTATTTATTGTTTCTGTATTTAACTTAGACCTGTTCTTTCTCCATAGTGGGAAAGGTTCCCAAGGAGAGAATGTTGTCTCCTTTCCTCAGGTGATTTCATTCATAATGTTTTATATCTACCCATCAGCGGAAAATACAATAAATTGCAGCCCTCCCCCAATATATGATTACCACGTGTTTAAGGGGCAACCTCCCGCCACACACTCGCCGCTATTTTAAACTTTGTTTTCAATTATTGGCTCAAAAATCTATATCAAACCCGGACGGGGTCAGGTCACCTTGATGTTGTTATATTCCAATTATTGCTCTGGAATGGGGTGGTAAGTAAGTATATGTAAAGTCTGGGATATTTCTGAGAGTGTTTTTGCTTGTGATTTCTGTCCCTGGTAGGAAAAGAGTCACTTCCTTTTTAGTCAATTACTTGTCTAGATAAATTTGTAATCATTGTGACCTCCTTATCTCCCTCTGCTGCTTCCCAGCTCTTTTCTCCTCATTGCCTTTCTCTTTCCCTAACATCTCCTTACTCTACGAACCAAAACAAAGCCAT
Source organism: Myrmecobius fasciatus (assembly GCA_023553655.1). Classification (NCBI taxonomy): domain Eukaryota; kingdom Metazoa; phylum Chordata; class Mammalia; order Dasyuromorphia; family Myrmecobiidae; genus Myrmecobius; species Myrmecobius fasciatus. The sequence goes on along the minus strand of JAJPUD010030417.1, from coordinate 3,670 downwards.
TTCCAAACTACTGATTCCTACACTTAGGCCAGGCTCCCACTAGCTGACTTGTCCTAGTCAATTACCTTTGGAGCAGAAATGGACAGTTTCAATGTCTATTCCCGAGACAGTGTCAATGAACTAACAGTGACTAGAGTGCATCAGAGGGCATTGGTTAATCAGTTCTGGGATTATCCCTGTTTTGAATTGTGTCCCTTGCCTCTTCCCCTATCATGGGTTTACAAATCTCAGGTGATTAAAAGTAAGGCAAGAGGGAGATAGAGGCAGAGAAAGAGTCAGAAACAAAGGTCCAGCAGATAGAAACAAAAGCAGAAACAAATATAGAAAGAGAAAAGCTTCCTAAAGTCTACAAGAAAAAAAAAAAAAGCCAAAATAGGCTATACTCAGAGGCACATACAATTCACTTAAAACCCCACACAAATAGAACCCCCCTTTCTAATTCTCATCATTGCCTAACCCCAGCAATGCACCACTCACTATGGTATCCCACTCATATATATGCTCCATCAGATTTTAGGCAGAAAGTAACTACCCATCCGCTTCTTAGACCCAACTTCTCATTTGTGGCCAACAAGAATATCCCAGGTGAGAGCATCCTTTAATTTTGTGAATGACTGGGCAACTATGTCGGCCTGGGTATAGACTGAGAAATCATAAAAAGGAATGGAAAGAGTCCTTCTCTTCGTGGGCCCAGGGCCCAGAGAGTAGGGAGTGTGTGTGTGTGTGTGTGTGTGTGTGTGTGTGTGTGTGTGTGTGCGCGTATGTGTGCAGACACGCATTTCCACGTGGCACGGCTCACTCGAGTATCGGAACATGTGCACAGATGGTCTGCATTGTGTGTATTGGACACACATACACATGCCTGCATTGTTTTGGCCTCCGGACGGGTGTTCCAGGTAAGTGTACATATCAATCCTTCTTTCTTATCTGTGTTGTCTGCCTTCAGCCCTGAGTGTACTGCCCTCATGTGCCTCTAACGAAATATGGAGCAGAGGCTGGTCGCAACACTGAACAGCATTGCATTTGGGAGATTAGCTTCCCGTTTCCCTCCTCCCCCCTTTCCTTTCCCTCGAACCTGAGAATCCAGAGGAAGGAACTAGCTAGGTGCGGGGAATGTCTGGAGTCTAACTCATCTCTTAGGCTTTCCCCGCCCCTCTCCTGGGGCTGGTGCTTCCCGGTTCCAAAACAATTATTTTATGCACCTTCTGGGAGAGTGAAAAGGCTTTGGAATTTTCCTGTAGGGTTTATGTATCTGGGGCAAGGGATGGGGGAAGCCAAAAAACTCCCGGAGGGCCTACTGAGGCTAAGGGCACTCAAAGGAGTCACCCATACAATTCGGAAAAGTTAGCTTTCGAATTTCCACCAAGTTTTGGGTAGATCTTGATGCTTACTGGCAGATATCAAGAATAACCGAAAGGAGGAAGGGTAAAGCTAAGAAGAACCAGTATTGCTAATGACCTTGAAGTACTTTGGAGCCAACAGAAGAGAAAAATACTGACAAAGGGAGGGATGTTGATTGTAGCTTGCACGTTCTTTGCACTTCAGCTTCTGGGCACAGCACTTCTGAGAAAGATAGTGAGCGGCCAGAGGCCCAAGACAGAGGTACCTCTTCTTGGCAACTTTCATTAGTTCAGAACCCCAGGGCCCGAAGCCCGCAGCCTTGAGGGTTAGGGGAGGAAAGGGGGATTCAGGAGATGGCATCTGTGCCATCCAAAACTCACACATGTGGACTGAAGCTAGGCCTAGTACAGTCTGACCTTCCCAGATCAGCCTTCAGTTCTTGTAGTCTGTGATCTTCGAAATGCAGCTGCACTTTGAGAAGAGGCTTCTTGCTTTATGGTTTCCAATTCTTCGGCAGAAACACCTCGGTAAAAATTAGGCAGGGTTTCGTTCTAAGGCAGGGACTCGTTTTAAGGCTGTCCAGCAGGCCATGATACTAGGTTACAATGCAAAATCATTCAGCATGTCGATCCTATACTTTTCCAGCTGTTTGTCTGTTTGTCTGTCTGCCTTTGAGAACTAGGCCTGAGGAAGATTAAGAAATCGCTCTAATAATCCTCTCCTACTTAATTGATTTGTGCCCGAGGAATTAGATTCTTCTTATCCTTCCTTGTCACTAAAACAATTTGAGGTTTCTCTATTTCTTGGGTTCAGTTAGCCAATGCTAAACTCTGGGGATTGCCTACACCATCTCTAAGGGATTCACGGTCAGTCTTTCATCTCAGACATCAGGGAGTAAAAATTTAAAATCACTTTCAGGCAAAAGAAGTGGTCGTTCTTTATTGGGGGGCAGGCGGAGTTAAACTTATAACGTTGTAACTTAAAATTGCTTTAAGAAATTAACCGAATTGAAATAGGGAAGAAATAGGGAAGCTTTCTCTGCTGAAGCAAAGGAAGGGAATAAAAGGGAAAGGGAAAGGGAAAAAAGAAGAAGAAGAAAAAGAAGAAGCACCTTTCCTGAAGAATTTAGATCTCGGCCTGACCCACTCACGGCATTTTCCTGTTGTCTCTCCGAGAAAATCCCGAGGGCTCCCCAGCTGGGCCCCCAACCCAACGAGAAAAAGCGGGCTTGTCCTGGGAGTGCTAGGGGAACTGTGGCTCCGAATTCTATGAGTACCTCAGTTTGGTTTTTGAGCCTCCTCCTCTTCCCCCCCCCCAAGTCCTCAGGACCCATTCGGAAAACAAAAACTGGGCGCCTAAAAATACTTCCGAATTCAATTTCTTAATTGTAAAAAAAAAAAAAAGAAAGAAAAAAAAGTTTGGGCTCTTTTCAAGACAGGTATACTGGAGTAAGAAGGGGATTTTTATTTAATTTTTGAAGATTTTTCATAGTAATGGTGATGGGGGGGGAGGACAGCGAGGATTAAACCATAGAAGATTTAAATCAAAATAACCAATGAAATATAGGGACTGTGAGCTCTAAATATTTAGTTTAGATAGTTCTGTTAAGTTGAGGGGGCAAGTGGAGACGTAACCCAATAATCATCATTTAAAGATACTTTGAAAATCCGACAATATTCTTTGAGTCCCAAGTTCCAAGGTCTTTATTGAGTACCACCTGGGAGGCATCTAAAGCACTTAGCTAAATTAAAAAGAAACGGTTTTGAACTTGGGGTTTGGGGAAATTTCATTTTTCGAACTTACTGTTGCACAAAGTTTAAGTTCCCCCTTCTCATCTCACCTCCCCAATTTAAGTGGGATTCGGGGTGACAAGGGTTAATAACAAGGCTAACTAAGGAGAGACAAATAGGCCCCTAGTTCTTGCCCCCTAGCCTCAGTCTCTCTCAGTTTCTTATTGGACAGCAGCTTTGGGGTTTCTCTTGTTCCGTCTTCCCCTATTGGTCGGGGGCTTGCTTTTTTCCCCCCTTTTCCTCTCCCTTCCCCCTCCCTCTCCCTCGTGCTTTTGACTGGCACACACAGCCTGGCCCCAGCTCTTCTGGAAAGGGAGGAATTAAAAAAAAAAAAGTTTCCCAGAAGTTTGGATCAGCGGAAAGACTAAGAGAGGGGGAGAGAGAAAAAGAGAAAGAGGAAGAGAGAGGGAGGGAGAGAGGGGAGGAGAGAAAGAGAGGGAGGGAAAGAGGGGGAGGAGAGAGCCAAGGGGAAAAGAGAGAGAGAGAGAGAGAGAGAGAGAGAGAGAGAGAGAGAGAGAGAGAGAGAGAGAGAGAGAGAG
>JAJPUD010030416.1:0-13189 GCA_023553655.1 Myrmecobius fasciatus | reverse complement strand
CATATATTCGATTTGCCAATATTTTAACATAATTAACATGTAGTGGATATCCTGTCATCTAGGGGAGGGGTGGGGAGTTGGGGGGAAAATTTGTAACAGAAAGCTATGTAAGGGTTATTGTTGAAGAATTACCCACACATATGTTATGCAAATAAAATAAAAAACAAAGGAAGTTATAGAGAGTCACAAGAGGCTTGGTTATTTAGTAAACAAATGGCATAGTCCAAAATGGACAGTTAGACTCCTGACATACCATTTAACTTTTATTTGCCTTCCTCATTACTATAGTGGTCAGTATTCCTGCCTGACACAAAGGAGGCCAAGCTTTGATTCCCCAATGGGGAGGACTTGCCAGTTGAACTGATCTATATCTAGTCACTGGACCCAGAAGATTCTAAAAGGGAAAGTGAGGCAGGTGACCTTGCCCACCCCTCCCTCATTTAAATCTAATTCCCTTTCATATCATGGCATCAACTCCTTGATGTCATGGTTCTATTTTAGAACAAAGGACATTCAATATTTGCCTTAGTTTCCTCATTTGTAAAATGTGGATGATTAAAACACTTACCTCCCATGGCTTCTGTGATGATAAAATGAAAGAATGAATATAAAGTGCTTAGCATAGGGCCTGGAACATAACAAACGCTATATAAATGCTAGGTATTATTATTGTTAACTATTCATATCAATTCCAACATTCTTATCTCAAAAAAATCGATTAAGAGTAAGTCATAGCATGCATTAATGGTATGTTTAAGGAAACATGAGAGGGGGACAAGCAGACTATTGAAGATCATTTTTTTAAAAATTTTTTGTTATTTTTAACTTCATATTTTTGTCTTTTTTATTAAAGCTTTTTATTTGCAACACATATGTATGGGTAATTCTTCAACAATGACCCTCACAAAGCTTTCCATTACAAATTTTCCCCCTAGTCCCCTCCCCTCCCATAGATGGCAGGAAATCCAGTACATGTTAATTATGTGAAAAATACCTGACAAGTAGAATATATGTATACACATTTCCACACTTATCTTGATGTGCAAGAAAAATCGTGTCTACGAGAAAAAAAATCTGAGAAAGGAAACCCAATGCAAACAAATATCAATAGAGTGCATAAAACTATTATGTTGTAGTCCACATTTCATATCCCTCTTTCTGGGTATATATGGCCTTCTTAACTGAACAATTGGCACTGGTTGGAATATTTCATGGTAGAAGACAGCCATGTCCATCAGAATTGATCATCATGTAATACTGTTGTTGCTGTGCATGATGATCTCCTGGTTCTGCTCGTTTCACTCAGCATCAGTTCATGCAAGTCCCTCCAGGCCTCTCAGAAATCATCCTGCTGGTCATTTCTTACAGAACAATAATATTACATAACATTCATGTACCATAATTTATTCAACCATTCTCCAGTTGATGGGCATCCATTCAGCTTCCAGTTTCTAGACAATACAAAAAGGGCTGCCATAAACATTCTTGCACATGTGGGGCCCTTTCCTTCCTTTAAGATCTCTTTGGGATATAAGCCCAATAGAAATGCTGCTGGGTCAAAAAGTATGCACAGTTTGAAAACTTTTTGAACATAGTTCCAAATTGCTCTCCAAAATGGTTGGATCCGTTCACAGTTCCATCAACAATGTAACAGTGTCCCAGTTTTCCCACATCCCCTCCAACATTCATCATTATATTTTCCGTCATTTTAGCCAAACTGACAGGTGTGTAGTAGTACCTCAGCGTTGGCTTAATTTACATTTCTCTGATTAATAGTGATTTGAAGCACTTTTTCATATGACTAGAAATGGTTTTAATTTCATCATCTGAAAATTGTCTGTTCATATCCTTTGACCAGTTGTCAATTGGAGAGTGGCTTCAATTCTTATGAATATGAGACAATTCTCTCTATATTTTAGAAATTAGGCCTTTATCCTAACCCTTAAATGTAAAGATGATTTCCCAATTTATTGCTTCCCTCCTAATCTTGTCTGTGTTAGTTTTGTTTGTACAAAAAATTTTAACTTAATATAGTCAAAATTATCTATCTGGTATTCAATTAAGAGTTCCAATTCTTCTTTGGACATAGAATTTATTCCATCTCCACAGGTCTGAGAGGTAAACTATTCTATGTTCCTCTAATTTGCTTATAATGTCACTCTTTATATCTAAATCATGAACCAATTTAGATCTTATCTTGGTATGTGATGTTAGCTGTGGGTCAAGCCTCTTCCACCCTAGTTTCCACTTTTCCCAGCAGTTTCTGTCAAATACTGATTACTTATCCCAAAATCTGGGGTCTTTGGATGTATCAAACACTAAATTGGTAACGTTATTACCTACATTGTCCTGATGTCCTAGCCTATGCCACTGATCGACTGCTCTATTTCTCAGCCAGTACCAAATGGTTTTGATGACTGCTGCTTTATAATATAGTTTCAGATCTGGTATAACAAGGCCACCTTCATCAACCTTTTTTTTTTCATTAATTCCCTTGAAATTCTTGACATTTTGTTCTTCGAAATGTACTTTTCTATTATTTTTTTTTAAATGTGTAAAATCATTTCTTGGGAGTTTGGTTGGTATGGCACTAAATAAGTAAATTAGTTTGGATAGTATTGTCATTTTTATTATATTCACTCGGTCTACCCATGAGCACTTGATGTTTTTCCAATTCACTAGGTCTGACTTTATTTGTGTGGAAAGTATTTTATAATTTAGTTCGTATAGTTCCTGACTTTTCCTTGGCAGATAGATTCCCAAATATTTTATACTATCAACCGTTATTTGAATGGAATTTCTTTTTGTATCTTTGTTGCTAATATATAAAAATGCTGATGATTTATATGGATTTTTTTGTATCCTGCAACTTTGCTAAAGTTGTGAATAGTTTCTAGTAATTTTTTAGTTGAGTCTCTAGGGTTCTCTAAGTATACCATCATGTCATCTGCAAAGAGTGATAATTTGGTTTCCTCATTACCTACTCCAATTCCTTGAATTTCTTTTTCTTCTCTTACTGCCAAAGCTAACACTTCTAATACAATATTAAATAGTAATGGTGACAGTGGGCAGCCTTGGTTCACTCCTTATGTTATTAGGAATGGTTCTGGTTTGTCTCAATTACATATGATGCTTGCTGATGGTTTTAAATAGATGCTACTAGACATCTTTTTAAATTTTTTTTATTTTATTTGCATAACATATGTGTGGGTAATTCTTCAACAATAACCCTTACATATCTTTCCCTTACAAATTTTTCCCCCAACTCCCCACCCCTCCCTTAGATGGCAGGATATCCACTACGTGTTAATTATGTTAAAATATTGGCAAATCGAATATATGTATACATATTTCCAAACTTATCATTGTTGTGCAAGAAAAATCTTATCTACACAAATGATATTTCAGATAAAGGAAACACAATGTAAGCAAACATCAATCAAGGAGTATGAGAATGTTATGTTGTGGTCCACATTTCGCCTCCCTCTCTCTGGGTGTATATGGCTTTCTTCAGTGAACAATTGGAGGTGGTTTGAAACATTTCATTGTTGAAGAGAGCCATGTCCATCAGAATTGATCGTCATATAGTACTGATGTTGCCGTGTATAATGATCTCCTGGTTCTGCTCATTTCACTCAGCATCAGTTCATGTAAGTCTCTCCAGGCCTCTCTGAAATCATCTTGCTGGCCATTTCTTACAGAACAATAATATTCCATAATATTCCTATACCATAATTTATTCAGCCATTCTCCAATTGAAGGGCATCTATTCGTTTTTCCAGTTTCTAGCCACTACAAAAAGGGCTGCCACAAACATTCTTGCACATGTCGGGCCTTTTCCTTCCTTTATGATTTCTTTGGGATATAAGCCCAATAGAAATGCTGCTGGGTCAAAGGGTATGCACAGTTTGATAACTTTTTGAGCATAGCTCCAAATTGTTCTCCAGAATGGCTGTATCCGTTCACAGCTCCACCAACAATGCATCAGTGTCCCAGCCCTCCCACATCCCCTCCAACATTCATCATTAACTTTTCCTGTCATTTTAGCCAATCTGACATGTGTGAAGTGGTATCGCTACTAGACATTTTAAGGAAAAACCCATTTATTCCTATACTCTCTAGTATTTTTAATAGGAATGGCTGTTGGATTTTATCGCATGCTTTTTCTGCATCTATGGAGATAATCATGTGGTTTTTGTCAGTTTGGTTATTAATACAATTGATTATGCTGATAGTTTTCCTAATATTGAACCAGCCCTGCATTCCTGGTATAAATCCTACTTGGTCATAGTATACTATCCTGGGGATGACTTTCTATAATCTCATTGCTAATACTTTATTTAAATTTTTTTGCATCAATATTCATTAGGGAAATTGGTCTCTATATATAGACCATGGTCTATTCTCTGTTTTCACCCTACCTGGTTTAGCTATCAGCACCATATATGTATCAGAGAAGGAATTTGGTAGTATACCTTCTTTCCCTATTTTTCCAAATACTTTATATACTATTGCATTAATTTTTCTTTGAATATTTGGTAGAATTCACATGTAAATCCATCTGGCCCTGGAGATTTTTTCTTAGGAAGTTGATTAATAACTTGTTCTATTTCCTTTTTTAAATTGGGGCTATTTAAATAATTTATTCCCACTTCTGTTAACCTGGACAGTGTATGTTTTTGTAGCTATTCCTCCATTTCATTGAGATTGTCAGATTTATTGGCATAAAGTTGGGCAAAGTAACTCCTAATTATTACTCTAATTTCCTCTTCATTGGAGGAAAGTTCTCCCTTATCATTTTTGAGACTAACAATTTGATTTTCCTCTTTCCTTTTTCTACTCAAATTAACTAAAATCTTATCTATTTTGTTGGGTTTTTTCATAAAACCAGCTCTTAGTTTTATTTATTAATTCATTAGTTTTCTTATTTTCAATTTTATTAATCTCCCCTTTTATTTTTAGAATTTCTACTTTGGTATTTAATTGAGGGTTTTTAATTTGTTCTTTTTCTAGTTTTTTTTTTAATAGTAAGCCCAATTCATTGATATTATCTGTGTCTATTTTATGCAAGTAAGCATCTAGATATATAAAATTACCTTTTATAAAGTCTTTGGCCATATCACCCAAATTTTTATATGTTGTCTCATTATTGTCATTCTATTGGATGAAATTATTGATTGTGTCTATGATTTGCTCTTTCACCCATTCATTCTTTAGGATTAGATTATTTATTTTCCACATAACTTTTGTTCTATTTTCTCCTGGCCTCATATTGCATGTGATTTTTATTGCATCATGATCTGAAAAGGATGCATTTCCTGTTTCTGACTTTCTGCATTTGATTTTGATGTTTTTATGCCTTAACACGTGGTCAATTTTTGTATAAGTTCCATGAACCACAGAGAAAAAAGTAAACTCCCTACTGTCTCCATTCAATTTTCTCCAAAGATTTATCATACCTAACTTTTCTAACAATTTGTTTACCTCCCTAATGTCTTTCTTATTTATTTTGTGGTTTAACATCTAATTCTGAGAGAGCAAGATTGAGATCCCCCACTAGTATAGTTTGGCTGTCTATTTCTTCTTGCATATCTCTTAATTTCTCCTCTAGGAATTTGGATGCTATACCACTTTGTGCATATATATTTAGTATTGATATTGCTACATTATCCATGGTACCATTTAGTAAAACATAGTTTCCTTCCTTATCTCTTTTAATTAGATCTATTTTTGCTTTTACTTGATTTGAGGTAAGGATTGCTACCCCTGCCTTTCTTTGTTCACCTGAAGCATAGAAGATTCTGCTCCGGCCCTTTACCTTCACCCTGTATGTATCTCTATGATTTAGATGTGTTTCTTGTAAACAACATATTGTAGGATTCTGGCTTTTTTTAATCCAGTCTGCTACCCACTTCCGTTTTATTCGAGAGTTCATCCCATTCACATTCACAGTTAAAATAACTAATTCTGTATTTCCTGCCATCTTATTTACCCAAGTTATGTTTTTCTCTTTCCTTTCCCCTTTCTCCCTCCCTCCCTCCCCCCTCCCCAGCATTTTGCTTTTGATGACCACCTCCCACAAATAATCCTCCCCCCTTTAGAGCCATTCCCCCTTTTTTACTCCTTTCCCCTGATTCTTCTATTTTCCCTTCTATTAGTCTATCCCTTTCTTTTCCTCCTTTCCCTCCCACTTCACTATAAGGAAGGACAAGTTTCTCTGTGAAACCAAATGCGCCTGATATACTCTTATAAGCCCAATCTGATGAGAGTAAGATTTGCACAATGCTCATCTCCCTCCCCTCTTTCCCTCAATTATATTAGGTTTTCTTTGCCTCTCCATGAGATTTTACCTTATTTTTACATCCTTTTTTTTAAACCTTATTTTACCACCTTTTCCCTCTTTTTCCCAATGTGATAGCCTTTCCACCTCTAATTTTCTTTTTTATATTATCAAAGTAATATCAAATTATACCCCAATCTTTAAGTAATAGTAATAATATAGTTCTCAAGAGTTCTTTCCTTTTTACCTTTTTTATGCTTCTCTTGACTTCTATGTTTGGAGGTCAAATTTTTTGTTAAGATCTGGTGATTAGAAATAGGTGGAAATCACCTATATCATTAAATGTCCATTTTCTTCCCTGGAAGATAATGCTCATTCTAGCTGGATAGGTTATTCTTGGTTGTAATCCAAGTAGCTTTGCCTTTCAGAATATCTGGTACCAGGCCCTTCGAAGGATCCTTCAATGTGGAGGCTGACAGATCTTGTGTGATTCTAATTAGAGTTCCTTAGTATTTGAATTGTTTCTTTCTAGCTGCTAACAATATCTTTTCCTTGGTGTGATAGTCCTGAAATTTAGCCATGATATTCCTTGGAGATTTAATTTTAAGGTCTCTTTCAGAACTTGATTGGTGAATTCTTTCAATGGTGATTTTGCCTTCTGATTCTAAAACATCAGGGCAGTTTTCTTTCAAGATTTCTTGGAAGATAGTGTTTAGATTCTTTTTTTCATCATGACTTTCAGGAAGTCCAAAATTCCTTCCCTAGGATTTCCTATTTTCCAAGTCAGTTGTTTTTCCTAGGAGATATTTCATATTTTCTTCTATTTTTTCTTTTTTGTTGTTGTTGTTTTTATTTGACTGATTCTTGAAGTCTTATTGAGTCATTCACTTCCATTAGTTGGATTCTAATTTTTAATGTATTATTTTCTTCAGTTTTCTTTTTTTAGCTCCTTTTGTAACTGGCCAATTTGCTCATTGCATACTTTTTCCATTTCAATAATTTTGTTTTCAGTGCATTGTTGTCTTTTTCCATTTCACCAAATTGGTGCCTTTATCATATATCTTTTGGAGAGCTTCTTGCCCTCAGTTCATTTCCCCATTTATCATCTAGCTCTCTTTTGAGATTCTTTATGCAGTCTTCCAGGAAAGCCTTGTGAAAGGGGGACTAGGTCATGTCTCCCTTGGTGGCTTTCTCTGGAGTTGCTTTGCCTACAGGAACCTCAGCATCTGGGGTCTGCCCTTCTTTCTCTCCATAAAAGCTGTCTGTGGTGAGAGCTCTCTTCTGTTTCTTACTCATTTTTTAAAAAGCTTGTGGTCTGTACAAAGCAGAGAATTAGTGGCTATGGCAATTTTCCCTGGGGCAATTCTGCTAATTAACTTAGTGTTGGGCTCTTTGGCCTGGGACCAGCCTTTGCAATGGGTTACAAACTGCCTTTTACAAAATGTAGATCTGCCAGAGCACCTGCCCACAATCAGGGCTGAGTGTCCCAAGAGTCTCAGATAGACTCCCTAGGTGTTTAGAATCTGCCACACTGAGTCCCACCCGGCTTCCTGGCCTGTCTTCCAGAGCTGCACCTTGCAAACTGTTTACCCCCTGCCCGCCTGAAACAGACCTGCTATGAAGCTCTTCGTAGGTACCTTCTGCAAGGAATGTTTTTTAGTCCAAATATTTCTGGATTCTTTGACTTAATAATAATCATTCAGAGGCTTAATCTGCTGTTGATTTGAGAGAAGGTCAGAGGAGGATACAGAGAGGCATATCTTCACTCCGCCATCTTGGCTCCACCCCTCTTGAAGATCATTTTTACCAATCAATCACATCTCATAGTCATATGATTATATAGAGGATATAAACGATTATAGAGAGGATATAAAAATTAGAGGACATAAAATTCCATTACATTTTTTGTCTTGATAACAGAAAAGCCTTTAATGATTTGTTTCCATTGAGTGATATTCTCACTTAAAGAATTTTTCCAAGTGGTATCATATATATATATATATATATGTGTGCGTGTGTGTGTGTGTGTGTGTGTGTGTGTATAAATTTTACATAATATTTTCAAATAGTTATAAGCAGAACTATGTTTATTTAAAATTACCTTCATTATCATTTTCAATCATGATATAACTTAGGCTATACCCACCAAATATTTTTTTTTACAATTGATTCAGTTTTTTTTTAGATATTCTTCTTTTAGGAATATATTATGCTGGTTTCATGGAACAGAGGTGCAAAAGAAAGTCTTGGTGTAATCTATATAAACACAATAATTCCAGTTTTTAACCAATGGGGGAAGGTAGAGTAAGAATGTATATTACCCAAATTAGCACAGCCAGTTGTATTGGTAAGCCACTGAGTTAGTCAATCAAAACATATGTCCTGGGAAGGAACTTTTCTGGCTGTGTGCTTGATGTTTTATGTATGAAAAGCTGAGACTAGAATTGAATAGGAGGAAAAAAAGGCAAGTTGGCTATTATTTGAGAAATAATACAGCATTTTGATTGACACTAAGCTGTTTTCCGATATCAAAGCTTATTTTTTTTTTCAACAATGTCCTTTCAATGATGTTAGATCATGGAAAAGAAGGTAACATCACAATCTCGGCAGCATTAAGGCTACAGATGAATCCATATGCAGTAGAATAAGGCATTGTGTATATCAGTAGACTAAAGAATATTACCAAAGATGCCTTGTGCGTAAGAATCAATGCAGAAGACATTATTCATGAGTGGTTTGACCAGAAAAGCAAGTTGACCATGTAAGAGAGAAAGAGAAGTAAAAGATGAACAGTTAGAATGCTATCTTAGAATCCAGAAAATATTTAAAGAATCAAAGTAAATTCTTCATTGCTTTGGATACTTTATAGATCATTTATAGAGGGACATGAAAAAGAAATACAAGATTTAAAGATATCACTGAATTGTTGCCTATGCCAGTGAAAGAAACATTTCCAATCAAGATCCATTGAAGTATCTATTTTTTATGCCAACTTGCAGTCCTGCCACTGTATTAGGGGGATTAGATATTCGTATTTATGCAAGAGTTTTCTCCTGGGAGAGGAAAATTGAAGGATGTATTTCTAAATATACACATACACATATATAGTATGGTTTTATATATATATATATATGTGTGTATATATATATATGTATATATACATATGTATATGTGTATAATTTGTATATGTATATATACATACACACATATAAATACACATACACTTTAATTGTGTTTGTGGGGGAGGGGTAAAACATGGAATGAGATAGAGCAAGAAGGGACTATGGAAGAATGGCCCATGTCAAGATTATGAAATACGTGTAGAGATGAATGGATATTCTTCTGGGGAGGGGTTTGACTATTTCAAATAGTTATTTGGATGAGTGGAGGGTCTATGGATGGTGAGACAAGAATGTTGGCCCAATCAATGGGAGGAAAGAAAGGCCTGGCCCTACTTCAAATGTACATGTAGTACAAAAAGCAATATGGCCTACCAAGTATAAAAATACCTAACACTGACTCTGAAACACTCCGAAGCATTATATTATAGCATTATAACAAATGATAGAAAAAAAGTGAGGCAGTATCAAATTGGGAAATCATCTTTACATTTAATGGTTCTGATAAAGGTCTCATTTCTAAAATATATAGAGAACTGTCTCATATATATAAGATTTCAAGCCACTCTTCAATAAATAAGTGGTCAAGGGATATGAACAGACAATTTTCAGATGATGAAATTAAAACCATCTCTAGTCATATGAAAAGTTGCTCCAAATCACTATTGATCAGAGAAATGCAAATTAAGACAACTCTGAGGTACCACTACACACCTGTCAGATTGCCTAAAATGACAGGAAAAGATAACCATGAATGTTGGAGAGGATGTGGGAAAACTGGGACACTAATACATTGTTGGTGGAACTGTGAATGGATCCAACCATTCTGGAGAGCAATTTGGAGCTATGCTCAAAAAGTTGTCAAACTGTGCATACCCTTTGACCCAGCAGTGTTTCTACTGGGCCTATATCCCAAAGAGATCTTAGAGGAGGGAAAGGGACCCACCTGTGCAAGAATGTTTGTGGCAGCCCTTTTTGTAGTGGCTAGAAACTGGAAACTGAAGGGATGCCCATCAATTGGAGAGTGGCTGAATAAATTATGGTATATGAATGTTATGGAATATTATTGTTCTGTAAGAAACGACCAGCAGGACGATTTCAGAGTGGCCTGGAGGGACTTGCATGAACTGATGCTGAGTGAAAAGAGCAGAACCAGGAGATCATCATACACAGCAACAACCATATTACATGATGATCAATTCTGATGGACATGGCTCTCTGCAACAAAGAATTGTCTCAAACCAGTTCCAATTGTTCACTGAAGAAAACCATATACACCCAGAGAGAGGGATATGAAATATGGACCACAAAGTAACATTTTCATGATCTCTATTGACATTTGCTTGCATTGTGTTGCCTTTCTCTGATTCTTTTTTTTTCTTGTAGATAGGATTTTTCTTGCATAACTTCTCAAGCATTTCAACATTATTAACATGTAGTGGACTTCCTGCCATCTAGGGGAGGGGAGGGGACTGGGGGTAAAATTTGTAATGGAAAGCTTTGTAAAGATCAATGCTGGGGAACTACACATACATATGTTATACAAATAAAAAGCTTTAATAATAAAAAGTGAGGCAGTTAGAGAAAGAAGTATACTTCTTCAGGAGAAGTTAAGTGACAGAGAAGATTAAAATAGTACTCAATTTGGAGTCAGAGTAGCATGTTATTTATTCAAAAAAAAGTTTGAATCCTACTTATTGTATGACCCTGTAAATATCACTTAGATTCTCTGGGCTTCAACTTCCTTATCTGTTAATTGAGATGACTGTAATTAATTGACTGTACTTTAAGGTACCTTCTATCTCTGAATCTATGTTCCCATGATTTGATAATTGGTTGTACTGAGGATAAATCAGTATCTGAAAAGTGATTTGAAAATACCAAATTGAACAAATATATAGAAGCATAATTGTCATCATTTCCATCATCATTTGCTTATCATTAAACAATCCCAGCCTGGCACATCTAAGCTTTGGTTTTACTTTATTTGTCAAAAGCAGCTACCATATATACTGTCAAACACTAATCCACAAGAATTTCTTTGAAGTTAGAAATGTTTGTGAATTTCCTGATCCATTTTTCTCATGAAAATAAGGAATAAAATGAAATTTCACCAAAGGAGATATTAATTATAATTGAATAAGGACCATTTTCAAATTAAAGAATATTTGTTGTTCCCCTAAAGGCAAAATATCAAAAAAAATCTATCCATTTCAAAGACAGCATTTTGTTGTAAATAATAAGTATCTCCATCCCTTTCTTTCCCTCTAATATATGTGCTTTTATCCTAATATGACTATTGCTTTAAAAAATATTTTATTGTTGTTGCTATTATTTTGAGGCAATTGGGGGTTTAATGACTTCCCCAGGGTAAGTGTTAAGGGTATGAGATTGGCTTTGAACTCAGGTCCTCATAAATTCAGGATGGGTACTCTATTCACTATATTAGCAAGCTGCCCCTCCTATTATGAATATTTAAGAATAGTTTTATTGTCTAGATAAATGATTTTTAAAGGTACCCATAATTATCGCTCTGTATCATTAACAGGCATTATGTAACTTCTCTGTAGTTACTATACTATACAAATACTATATACTATATACAAATACTCTAATGTAATTAGAAAACTTTTTTGCCTAATCTATTTTAAGCAAAATATTTTAAGATTATATTCTGCTTCCCTGCTATTTGCTGGAAAGACAAGAATCTCCAATATTTTCCTAACTGTGGTAATAACACTTGCCACTGAAGAAAAAAAAATATGACCTGAAAAATCTAAGTTATTATAAGTTGTTGGTCATAAACTTAGGGAGGTAAAGCTCAAAACTAGACATGTTAAATTCTCTCCTCCCTCAAGTAAGTAAGTATAAAAACCAGAAGATTTGTCTTTTAGGCCAATTAAAAGATGTCTTTAGCCTGTAATGCTCCCCAAAGTCAACAAAACAACAATTAGTTGGCTGATGTACAGATTGCAACATAACTCACAAGGATGTAAATCCCAAATGGTTCCTCTCCAGAGATGGCCAGCAGAGTGTCAAGGGAGTTCAGTGAGGAGTAGTATGGTTAACCAATTGCTAATTTGTTAAACAAAAGAAAGATTGCTATGGCTGTCAACATTTTCCCAAGCCCAAAGTGTATAGACTCAGTCTGATTATCCATTCTGGTTTAGTCCTTGACTAACAGATTTAGCCAATGAATATTTTCCTCTTGGGATAGAAGGGAGCTTTATCCAATGAGCATCTCCTAAGATCATGCAGAGATAGCAAAGTCTTTATACCAGTGTGAATTCAAGGAATGGATTAAACTGAAGAAGTTAGGATGCCAAGGACAATTGGAATGAAGATAGAAAATCATTTAAAACATAGAACACTTGATTTTCATCTATTTTTAAATAGCCATTCATTCTTACCAATTCAGGGAGGGAAAAAAAGGAAAGCAGACGTGTGTTCTCCTGAAATGAATCCGGAAAACCATTAACAATCATTTGTTTTATGTATGTGCGTACATGTACATACACAATTTGTGCCATTCCCCGAAGGATGGAATGTATAGAAATGGAAATCCATACATTCTGCAATTTAGGCATGGGAAGACTTTTTTTTTAATTTAATTTTTTTATTTTATTTGCATAACATATGTGTGGGTAATTCTTCAACAATAACCCTTACATAGCTTTCCGTTACAAATTTTTCCCCCAACTCCCCTCCCCTCCCCTAGATGGCAGGATATCCACTACATGTTAATTATGTTAAAATATTGGCAAATCGAATATATGTATACATATTTCCA
>JAJPUD010030415.1:0-13189 GCA_023553655.1 Myrmecobius fasciatus | reverse complement strand
TCTCTTTTTCTTCTCTTATTGCTGAAGCTAACATTTCTAATACAATATTAAATAGTAATGGTGACAGTGGGCAGCCTTGTTTCACTCCTGATCTTATTGGGAATGGTTCTAGTTTGACTCCATTACATATGATGCTTGCTGAAGGTTTTAAGTAGATACTACTAATCATTTTAAGGAAAAGCCCATTTATTCCTATACTCTCCAGTGTTTTTAATAGGAATGGGTGTTGGATTTTATCAAAGGCTTTTTCTGCATCTATGGAGATAATCATATGGTTTTTATTAATTTGGTTATTAATATAATTGATTATGCTAATAGTTTTCCTAATATTGAACCAGCCCTGCATTCCTGGTATAAATCCTACTTGGTCATAGTGTACTATCCTGGGGATGACTTTCTATAATCTCATTGCTAATATCTTATTTAAAATTTTTGCATCAATATTCATTAGGAAAATTGTTCTATAGTTTTCTTTCTCCCTTTTCACCCTACCTGGTTTAGCTATCAGCATCATATCGGTCTCAGAAGGAATTTGGCAGTATACCTTCTATCCCTATTTTCTCAAATAGTTTGTATAGTATAGGAATTAATTGTTCTTTGAATATTTGGTAGAATTCACATGTAAATCCATCTGGCCCTGGAGATTTTTTCTTAGGGAAAATCTTTAAAGAGACTGGAAGCAAAGCCTATTTAAAAATTATATATATATATATATATATATATATATATATATATATAATTTCTTCAAAATATCTGAGAGTGTTAAAGAGTCCAAGCAAATATAAGGTACTTCTATCAAAATGGGAGAAAATATATCTTCTTTAAGTTATAAACTGTGAGAATGATTTCTGCATCTATCGAGGGTATCCTTATTAAAAACATTAATAAAAATGTAAACATTTTCAATTCTCAAGATTAGAGCACATATTCATTGTCAATATGGCCTTTTGTGTCTTTTAATTAATTTTTTAAAAAGCATTCAGCTTAATAAAACTAAAGGGAATCCTTAAATATACTTCAAGCATGCTTTCTCTCACACATTAAAGACATTCTATGAGTAATTCAAGTAGAGATGACTGTTTAATGCTTCATTATTACACCTGTGTCTCTTTTAAGTTCATTACATTATCTGAAAGAGAAGAAAGTTTTCATGTCAGTGGCATAAATGCCTAGATCTTGACCTTCGTAGAAGGCACTACATTAATTACATAATGCCCCCGACAGCTACAAAGAACAATCCATAATCATTTGAAAACTGTTGGTTTAACCATCCACCCTGGAAAAAGCAAAGAGGATGAAGAGCACGTTACTCAGACTGGGACATAACGATGAATGTTAGTTTGCTTGTCCCTATGTATTTTGGAAAAGCAATAGTGTTAAGACATGAAATTATACACAGAATTGTATAGAGGGTTGGGATGGATTTTATTTGGGAAGCTGAATAATGCTTTCCATTATCCCCGGTTGTTTGTTGCCACAGAAGTGTAACATTTGCCAAAGTTCTCTAATAATATAGTTCTGTGAATACAACAATCTTAAAAGAAGAAGAAAATAAAAATTCCTGGTGGCCTAACTGGTAATGGAGAGATGTTCAATAGACATAATTAGGCTTGACTCTTGAAAACTATACTAAAATTGATCAGTGATCTCACTGATGTGGAGACTTGTTTCAATGATATATAGCATAATTTATTTGGGCCTTTCCATTCTTCTTAATTCTTGGCTATATCTTCCCACAAATGGTATAGGTGGCCATTCCTTTCTCTTGACATCTCAGCTATACAACTAAAGCACTTTGATTGTCTTCCCTGACAATCTTTATGTTGAGACCAGACCATTTTCATTTTTTATTAGATGTTCGCTTAATGACACCCTTTACTTCGTCCCTTGTAAAAGTTCCTTATTTGTTATTTTTTAGCCTGTCCATTCCACCATGTGCATCCATATTGTCTTCTGTGTGACACTCATTTTTAATTCTTTGGAGACTGTTTTGGTCCATAGCTTATAGCCACATAATAACAGTGGTAGAATACTAATATTGAAAAAATGATAGCTTGTTTCTGAGAATAGTTTTGAGCCATTAATAAAAATTTACAATTTCTTGTAGACAATTCAGCTTACTCTTCTCCTATTTAATTCTCAGCTCAGCTTGTGCTACTTGGCCCAGATACATGTTGGTGAATGACTTAGGTTAGGCACTGACATGGGATTCTTTTCCCATGAAGAATGTAGGATGTTGATATGCAGTAATGTTCTCTTATCCAGAGGCAACTTCAACCCACCAGAACACAACAATGAAGATAGAACTAATTAAAAATAATGTGAACGTATTGAAATAGTATGTGCACTTTCCTTGACAGGAAAGACTTCTGGGTAGTTTTTGTACTCTTAAACCGGATCTTAACTGAATTGGGATATTTATTATCAGGGCATGCAGTAGATTAAAAATGGCAGGTTAGAAAAGAGAAATGAGAGTATTTTTAGAAAAGGTCAGACCTCCATTATAAAAATTGAGTTAAGGGAAAATTACTACAGAAATCCCACAGAAAGTTCAACACTTTGCAGCACTTTGCTATTTGGGAATTGGTCATTAAGTGAAAGAGGCTTTGGCAACAGGAACTTGGGATGATCTGGCATCTGTGCCAACAGATGAATGTCTGTGCTAATGAAATCACAGGTCTTTCATAGGATAGTAGTATGAGTTACTAGACAGCTTCTCAGGGTTGGAGTACACTGTGATAAACCTGAATTCTTACACTGGAACATCTTTCCACTGTACTGGCCTTTTATTGGTAGGCTGCTTTAGTGACCTCCATTTTGGGAAAAGATCCAGGTCTGCTATTTTACATTTCCCTCTCATCTACTTTCTTGACTTATTTACTATGTTAGAACTTTTCAGCAGAAGGTATGTGAGCTGTCAATTCTTTTAAAAAGTGAAGCATCATACAACTCAAAAATTTAGAGTTACAATGGACCTTAGAAAATCGAGTCCAGCCCTCTCATTTTATAAATGAAACACTAAGTCTTAGAATGGCTTGCCCAAGATCACATATAGGGAATATTAAAGCCATAATAAAGTGTATAACTTAGTGATGGATATATGAATAAATCATTGTTTACTCTGAAATACAGATTAAAAGCTCAGATAAAATGGAATCAACATATAAGAGAGCATCATTCAGTGATCTACATTCAGAGCACAATATTCCCAAAAGAAGCATGATCTTAGGAAAATTATCAAGAAAAATTTCTCAGATGCTTCAAAGTGAGGATCAGCCTATAAGCAGGCATTCTCTTGCCCATTTATCGAGTGATTCTTTGCCTATTCAGAGCAAATATCACAGATCCTACACAAACCAGATGCCACAGTTCAGTCCAGAAGGCTTTACAATTAGACAGATTTATAAAGCACTATGTCTGCAATCTATAAGAAATTTAGACTCCCTCATCTGTAGTCAAGAATCAAGAAGATCCAAATGACTATTTGTATTCCTTTTCTGTTATCTCTAAAGCAAGCTT
Organism: Myrmecobius fasciatus; assembly: GCA_023553655.1. Lineage (NCBI taxonomy): Eukaryota > Metazoa > Chordata > Mammalia > Dasyuromorphia > Myrmecobiidae > Myrmecobius > Myrmecobius fasciatus. Next base: position 9,670 of record JAJPUD010030415.1, on the reverse strand, counting down.
CTACAAGTCATCAAGCCCTAGAGAAAAATAGTCAAGTAGTTAAGAAGTTCTTTAAACTTGATGAAGCAAGATTCTCCTACTGGACAGAGGCTAACAGTGAGAAATCCTCAATTTTTTGTCAGCTTATTCATGATAAAACAAAAATCATGGAAAAGTCACAAATAAAATTAGAGGTTGAACAACTTCCTACTTCAAAAAAATTTACTGCTTTTAAAAGTGACTTGAAAGATGATGTATCAAAAGAGCATGCCCCATACCAAGCAAAGATTTTGAAAAATAAGCATGAAAATAGTCTTCATACCACAGAGTCTTGGCATAGTATATGTAGCCCCAGAAAAATTATCTCACCTATATCCTGTTGAAAACCTCATAGAATATTTGTGGAATTTTTTAGGTCTTGGGTGAGTTTCCTTCCGCCAAATGGTACAAGGAGTGGCTTAGTAAGTTTCTTTCACCCTCAGATTTTACCAAGTTCCATCAGAATGTGAATTACAAAAATGCAACATAAAGTCAGTGTAACTCAGCGACTTTTCTGTTCATCAAATGTTTCCTTAGAATGAGTAATGTTCAAGGATTTGTTGATTAAGGAAGCACAAAGTAAATATGCAGAATTAGGACTTCAGAGACAGAGGAGCCAGGAAGAGCCAGCAATGTCCAAATGTGACAATTGAAAAGAAAAATTGATTGGACTAATATATACAAACATTCCCCACTGGACTTCTTGGAGAATGGAGGAAGTATGTGTATGTGTGTGTGAATGTGTGTATGTGTGGGGGGGAAGGATGAACAAGGGCAGGGGAAGGGATACTTTTATATTATTTTATTTTTTCAATAATCCTTGTTTATGGACCACAATTAATGGTAATGCTTAAATTGGTGAGCCTTGGTGAGATGACATATCAAATATTTTTAGTCTAAAAAATACAAATCACATTTTTGTTCATTCATTTTTTTCCCCATTGATAGAAAGAGTATCTTTCAAAGGAACTAAATGAAAAGGAGAGAGATTTGGAAAGGAACATAATAGTAATAGCCAAGTTCCAAACCAAAGATGAGTTATTTTTGAATAAAATATTGTAGAATAGTAATAGCCAAGTTCCAAAACAAAAGTGAGTTATTTTTGAATAAAATATTGCATTATGTTTACTTCTGTTTTGTTTTAGAGCAGCTTTCCCATACTTAGAATCATAAGAGAATGAATGAATAAATGAAAAACAAAAACCATTAACTGAGAGTTTATTTTCTGCTAAGCATTGTGAGTGAATTCCCACCTCAAATTGCTTCTCTTCCAAAATGGGAAGTGGTGGTCTGGGTGATTTGTTCTGAAAAGCCACAGAATTGGTGAGTGCAATAAAATGGACCCATCCTTCCTAGTGACTCTGATAATTGGAGTGATTTGAATGTTATTTCTATCAAGAAGTAGGAAATGGGAAGTCAGAGAATAATCAAGGTAAAACTGAGAAGGGAGAATTCAGTGATTTCACTCTTCTCAGGCATGATATAGTAATTCCATTTGAAGGGTGAATCAGCTTCAAGTGGAAGGAAGGGAGATTAATCTGGATGCTGTAACACATTCAGTTAGGAAGAGCATTGACTCTGAGGACAGAAACTGGGTTCAGTGCCTGCTTCCTGAGTGAGTTTGATTACTTCCGCTCTCTGGGCCTGTTTCTTTATCTGTAAAATGAGGGCTTTGGGCTAACTAACCTCCAAGTTAATTCCCTTCTATTTCTGGTTCTCATATTTAAGCTGTTTCCAGATTAGAGCTATACAGGTTAGAGTCCAACTTAAAATACTCCATAAATCTCATTTTCAGCCTTTTATTGTCTTATAGTCTCCCTTGACTATAAGGGGATTTGATACTCAAATCCTTTCTGTTGCAACTAAATCTATTTCAGTTTTCAGTAAATCAGTATTAAGTACTTATCCTGTGTCAGGACTGGGGTGCAAAGGCAAAGAAAGGCCCTTGCTCTTTGAAAAAACACAATCCAGTGGGAGAATCAGTGTGCAATCAGCTGTGTCCAAAACAGCTATATTTAAGATGAACTGGAAATAATCAAGACAGACAAATCCTAGAATTAAGGGCAGTCAGGAAAAACTTCTTAATTTAAACCTTGTCTTGTGGAATTGAAAAGCATTTCCTGATCCTTTTAAATTTAGGGACTTTCCTCTATTCATTATTTTCTATTTATTCTATATTAGTGTTTTCATACCAACTTGTTTGTTATCTCCTCAATTATACTGTGAGGTCCTAAAGGAGACAGCCTGTCTTCAACCACAATTTTGTCCTCAGTTCTTAATAGAGTGCCTGACACATTATGGTTGCTTTATAAATGCTTGTGGATGAATTATCTAATTTTCTTTTTAAATTGTTAGATAGCTAGATAGCTTCAAAGGTAGAAAGCTCTAGATAGGATCCCTACTTAATAATAGTAAATGTTTATTAATCTATTTTTAAAAGTTTGTGGGTTTTTATTCTTTTTCTACTGAAGTGATAACTTTCTTTAAGCAGCTTGTGTGTTTCTACATGAAATATTTCTAATTATAGAGTCCCAGAGTTGGTCAAAACCTTAAAAGTAATATGATTTAACAAGCACATGAAGTATGAATACTTTTTATAGTTTGTCAGTCTGTGTTACTTAATAAAGTTTGATGAAGTTACAATAAATCTTTCTTTATAAAAATAGAATAATGTACATTTAATTTCAGTAAAAGAACTTGGAAGGAAAAAAAGCACAGCTTGAAGAAGATTTGAAAGAAATATTGTAGAGTCAAGGAAATGCAGATAGAATTTGGTATTAAAGGAGAAATATCCTGATCATACCTTGTGTTGAAAAATTAGTTAATGTAAGTTTTCTTCATAGGAATAGATTTATTTTAGTTCCTTTAAGACTATTGCTTTTGGAAACATTTAACCTTTTGTACCTTATTGATCTTGGGAGAATAGACACAAAATATGAAAAGCATCACCAAACATGTGATAATTAAATATTTGGTATATATTTACTTCAGCATTTCAAGGGACAGCAGCAGTTCTCTGAATTAGTGATGTCTTTATCTCCCTCCCATCATCCCTTGTTGTTTCTTCAGAGACTTCCATATTCATGTGAGAGGATTTATCTGTAGCCCAGTCATAATCTTTCTCAGTCCCTTCAGATTGAACACCATCCTTCTCTGTTTTATTGTTACCCAAGGATTAGTGATCAAGCCTGAACCCTATGATAGGAATGAACTGCTTCCAACTTGCAGGATTTGATGGTGAGTGTAGAGTTTCAGGTCCTGATCTTCATCTCTATCCATCTGTCACTCACACTTACCCTCAATCTCATTGTCACTCTAGATCTTTGGTCCATTCCTGTTCTTCTTGTGCTGCTTGTTTTCTGGCTTCAGCTACTTCTATAGTGGGCTCTGGGCACATGGTCTTTTCCTTTAAAGTGTCCTTAGTGATGGTTGTGGACTTCCTTGTGCCCTGGTGTTCCCTTGCTGTCAGCCTCCACAACCTTATCACTTGCTCACTTCACCATTCCACTCCTTAAGTCATGACTTGCAGGAAATAGGCATGTAGTCAAGGTGATTTCACTTGCTGCAGACTGGCTGTAGGCAGCTTTTGTCTGCACTTTCTGGCTCCTTATCCTCCTCCTTCCTCCTTGTCAGTGCTCTATCTCAGTCACTGTAGCTATTGTTCCATATCTTCTTTCTTCCCATCTCTATCTTATACATTGTCTTTCTTCCAACCATGAAAAGAGACGCTTTTGTTCCCTGTGAGAGGATTCAGTCTCTCCAAATAGGTTCTCTTGGCTCACTGTTCCCATTTCTTCTCTTCTTGGCATCTCCACCATCTCTATCTTTGTCTGCTGTGAACATCAGTAGACAGTCCACAAGCATTTATTAAGTACAGACTGTGTGCCACACATTGTGCTAAGTGCTGAGAATACAAATGCAAATACGAAGAATGGCAGTCCCTGCTCTGAAGGAGCTTATGTTGTAATGGGAGAAGGGAATACATAAAAGAAGCTGAAATGGGGGGATTGTTAAAAAAAATGAATGTCCCCAGCTCCAAGTCATGATCAAGAATCTGTAGCCTGAAGAGAAATGTCATATAAGTGGTGTAGGAGGTAGTTGTACTCTATATTCCAAATACATTAGGTGGGCATGGGTATGAATGGGTGTGTGTGCCTGTGTGTGCATGTGCATGTTATACAACTGTATATGTGTTTTATAATTAAAGCCAGTATTCATTGATGGATTGTTGAACATTTCCATAGTCTCCTGTCATAGAACCTGGTTTTATTTAGAATTTATTTTTAACATTGTTTCATGTGAGATAATGTGTATGTGCATCTATGTGTACACATAATTACACACACACACACACACACAGTTTTACAACTTTGATATTTCAGTGTCAATGACAGTACAGAATTCGTATGTGCTTGATTATGTCCAATCTAATGAAGCTCATATTCCAGTAGGGTATAAGATACAGACAGACAATTTAATTATTCAGCTATAACGTGCTATGTGTATTAGAGTTCCAAAGGAAAATATTGTCTTTGATTCTAAGAAAAAGATTATTATATCATGATTCTATCAATATTTTATAAGAATTTATCTTCTCATTTAAAATGCATAATTTTATGCATTTTAATATATTAGGCTCTAGATTTGAAGAATACTGTGGGAGTCAGATGCAAAACTACATTGGATAGCCCAGGTTGACCAACTTCTAAGATGAAATGAGGAATTATGAGATGAGTTTAAAGAAACTTGAAATGAGGCTACAGATTACTCTCAACATTTGGCAAAAGCAAATTTAAAGGTATGTAATTTGTTAAATAAAAAGTTAATAGGAAGTTATTGAGAGATTGAGATAGCAAAATTGAATTAGTATGAAAAATAAATGCTTTCAATTAAAAAAAAACAGCCACAGTTAGGTACTTATGTGGTAATATATTAAAAAAAAAAACTTTGCTGCTTATTCCTATTAAGAATTAAAAAAAACCATTAAGTAGAAATTTGTCTGTAAATATAAAAAAGAATGTGACTGCATGTCTTCCTTAAGTAGAAACTAAAGTATGGCTCTCTATTTGCATGCTTTCTTTCTCTGATAGGCAGGAGAGTATAAAGTGAAGTATAACATTATAGATGTAAAGCCTAATTTTTATGTGGATAAAACATTTTCATTATATTAATTGAATTCTAAGATTCTTGAAAAGGAAATTTGTCTCTTATGTAAAGCTAAAGAATCAAATGCTGTATTCAAAGGAATTGACCTATCAGATGGAATGACACCATCTATTGCAAATATAATTAATTCTCAAAATGAATACTTGATATGTGCTTTATAGGTAGTTGAGTTTTTATGATTAAATCATATGATTTCTATTGTTTCTTATTTTAATCTTAGTACATCATTAAGGAATTCTTCAACTTCTTTATAGAGAGATATATTAGTAAATGTTAATGTACTTTACCAACAAGATCCAATTCATCTGACTTAGGTATATTCAATCTAACATTCTTTGAGCTAACAATAAGAGAGGCATTATAGTTCTCAGGATAACAAATAATTGCTTCAAAAAAACAGTAGGAACCAGAAGAGAAAGAGATTGGCGAGCACAGTTTGCCTGATATCTTTTCTTGCCAGACTCAGGCACAAGGACGAGCTTTTGAAATAAAGTTATCCCTTCCTGTTTCCATTAAAAAGGTGAGGTGAAGTATCGCTGCAGCTTACTGTGATCATTCTGATGATTCCATTCTTTCCTAAGATAAAGTTGAGCAGTATGGGAAGAGAGAGAAACTTTTCATTATTTTATTTAAAAACTTTATTTAAAAGACACAGAAAATCAATCTTCTCCACTTTCTGCTACTGTTCCCTTTCATCAATTTATATTATGAAGAATTAGGCTTTCTTCATTTATAGTTAACTATAAAAACTTACAAAAACTGTTACAATAAGTCTAGTAACTGTTATATCTGTATTCCTGTCAATTAATAAAAAAATTTATTTTCTGAGTTTCTGAATTTAATGAGTGAAATGTGACTCTCCATCCATTTTCATTTAATCTTTACAACAGTTCAGCAGGGTTGTACCTTCAGATTTAAATGTAATCAGGATAAGAGGAGGAAAGACAGACATTCTTTGGTTAGTTGGGCTGATGAATATCTGTGATTCTGATTTTGTTATTCTTATTTCCAACACAACTAATAGGAATAGAAAATGAAGAACAAATGTTAAAAAAAATTAAACGATTCATTTGAAGAATATAATAGGAAATTTGCAATCATCTGGCATAGTCAAGGTTTGTTATATAAAGAGTATCTAAGATACAATTGGGGAACTTCATAGGGAATAAGAAGGTCTGGGAAAAATTTAAAATTAGAATTAACAAAATATATTTGCATTTAACATGTCCAGTATTTAAAATATTAATTTGCTGTTTATGTGTTAGGGCATTTGCTTTTTCTATGTCACATTTTTCATTTTTGTTTACTTCTAGCATAGCTAAAGTATCATTATTTCAATTAAGAATGTGTTATTCATGGTGAAATTAAATAAAATTGATTCTTAAGGTAGAAAACTAGCTTTGATGTATTTCTGTGATTTATAAAAGTTTTTGTCTACAAAGATGTGCACATGCACACACATACATACATATACCCACTCATATACATATGCATGCACGCATATATAATTGTTACTGACATGAAGAAATTATCTTTTTTTTCTATTTTGTAGGAAAGTCGGCAGTTTGCTTCCTTGATGTCTATGATGGCAATTTTAAAGAACTATCTTTTTTCTTCCTAATTATTTTCTGGTCATTTTAGGTGCAGAATTTTTTCAGGAAATAAAGAATTAGCTTTAAACTTTAAGATGGATTCAAATGATTGAAAGTCTAGTTATTTAAGTTGAAGAGCATAAATCTGACTTAATCCTTTCTCATCTAGATCACATGTAATCTTTAAAAATTTTAAAGTGTGATGAATCATTGGTCACAATAAAAGTAATTTAAGAAAAAGAACTTTCCTGTATTGTATGTCATAGCTTCTAAAAGACTAGATATATTTTTTGATAAGACTCAAATTTGGGTCATTTGCCTTACCACTGGATCTCTTTGTGCTCTTTCCCCAAAGTTTGTAGATTATCTGTAACCTAAAATATTGATTCATTAAACTAAACAGCTTAATGAAATACATTAGATTTTGTTTGTTCTGCCTTTTTTTTTTTAACTGAAAAGAAAATCTGGCAAATAGAATCTGAAAAACTCAGAGAAGAAAAGAAAAACTTGAAAATCAAGTTGAACAAGATGTTATAAAAGTAAAAGAAATAATGTAAGTGTCACACCATTCAGAAATAACTGGACAGTGCTAATGAAGAGGCCTTTATGGATAGTTTAGAGAAATAAATAACTGTAATGTTTCTTCCTTTTTGTTACTCAGAACTAACATACTGATGAGACAAAAAAAAACTTCTTTCTGAAAATAGTAGGAAAATTTGTGTCTTGCATGATAATCAAAAATTCCTGGTAAGACAACTTTATTAGAAATGGAGCGGCTTTTAAGAAAAGCCATGGAGGAGGCGGAGCCAAGATGGCGAGTGAAAGGGTGACTCTCTGCGTCCTCCTCCGAACTTCTCTCAAATCAACAATAAAATAAGCCTCTGAACTGATCTTCAAGTCAACGAATCAGGAAATATTTGGATACTGCTTGCAGATATCTCTGAAAAACTTCACATCAGGTTTGTCTAGCTCGCACAGAGGGATAAACAGAGAACTTTGGTGTCAGAGAACTCTGGTGGAGGCCGGAAGTGAGGGTGGGACTCAGCTCAGCTCAGCTCAGACTGGCAAAAAACTCCAAACTCCAAACTCCAAATTCCAAACACCTGGAGTTTATCTGAGGCACTCGGGACACTCTGCCCTGATTGGGGGCAGGTGTTCTGGCAAACTTGCCTTGTTTAAGGAGTAATTCGGACTTAGTCCTAGCCCCCACCGGCCCAGCACCTTAAATTAATTCGCTGAAGCGCCTCAGGGCAAAATCTTCAGCCGGCCGTTTCAGCCGTTTTTTTTTTTTCCCCTACCTTAAAGAGATATTCACGCTGTCTTAAAAAAAAAAAATGAAGAGACAAAAGAGAGTTCTCACTATAGACAGCTTTTACAAAGAGAAAGAGGAGAAGACCCCAGAGCCAGAAGTTCCTTTAGACATAACTCCAGAGGGAATCAGCAAGGACCATCACTGGTCCCAGTTTCAAAAGGCCTTTCTGGAAGATTGCTTAAAGAACCTAATAAAAGAACTGGAGGATAAATGGGAAAATAAATTGAAATTAGTGCAAGAAGGATACAGTATCTTGCAAGAAGGATATGATGCCCTGCAAAAGAGATATGAAAAAGACACCAATCTATTGAAAAATAAAATTAGTGAAGTGGAAAAAGAATGCAATGAACAAAAAAATTCAATTGGCCAGTTACAAATGGAGCTTAAAAAGGTAACTGAAGAAAACAACACTTTAAAAATAAGAATTGAACAAATGCAAGTGAATGACTCAATAAGACTTCAAGAATCAGTCAAACAAAAACAAAAAAATGAAAAATTAGAAGAAAATATGAAATATCTCCTAGGAAAAACAACTGACTTGGAAAATAGATCTAGGAGAGACAATCTAAGGATTATTGGACTTCCTGAAAGCCATGATGAAAAAAAGAATCTAAACACTATCTTCCAGGAAATCCTGAAAGAAAACTGCCCTCAGATTGTAGAATCAAAGGGCAAAATCACCATTGAAAGAATTCACCGATCACCTCTGGAAAGAGACCCCAAAATTAAAACCCCAAGGAATATTGTGGCTAAATTTCAGGACTATAGCACCAAGGAAAAGGTTCTGCTAGCAGCTAGAAAGAAACAATTCAAATACCGAGGTTCAATAATTAGAATCACACAGGATCTGTCAGCCTCCACATTGAAGGATCAAAGGGCCTGGAACCAGATATTCCGAAGGGCAAAGGAAGTTGGATTACAGCCAAGAATATCCTATCCAGCTAGAATGAGCATTATCCTCCAGGGAAGAAGATGGTCATTCAATGATATAGGTGAATTTCACCTATTTCTAATGAAAAGACCAGATCTGAACAAGAAATTCGACATCCAAACACAGAACTCAAGAGATGCATAAAAAGGTAAAAAGGAAAGGACTCTTGAGAACTTTATTTCTACTAAGGGGATGCATAAAGTTTGGGGGTATAATTAACTAGATATTACATTGATAATATGAAAAAGAGAACCAGAGGGGGAAAGGTTGTCATACTGGGGAAAAGTGGTAAAAATAAGATCTAAAAAAAAATAAGGAGGTAAAAACAAGGTAAAATCTCTTGAAGAGGCAAAGAAAACCTAATATAATTGAGAGAAAGAGGGGAGGGAGTTGAGCATTGTGTAAATCTTACTCTCATCAGGTTGGGCCCTAAAAGTGTATATCAGACACTTGATTTCACATAGAAACTTGTCTGTTGCTAGAGGGAAGGGGGAGGGAGAGGAGAAAAAGAAAGGGATAAACTAATAGAAGGGAAAATAGAAGAATCAGGGGAAAGGAGTAAAAACAGGGGGAAGGGATCTAAAGGGTGGAGTATTGTTTGGGGGAGAGGATCATCAAAAGCAAAGTACTGAGGTGGGGGGAAGGGAGAAA
>JAJPUD010030414.1:0-13189 GCA_023553655.1 Myrmecobius fasciatus | reverse complement strand
TTCTTTGGTCACAAATTCCTTCCCCCTCCACAGGTCTGAGAGGTAAACCATCCTACATTGTTCTAATTTGTTTATAATATCATTCTTTATGCCTAGATCATGAATCCATTTTGACCTTATCTTGGTATATGGTGTTAGGTGTGGGTCAATGCCTAATTTCTTCCAGACTAGTTTCCAATTATCCCAGCAGTTTTTGTCAAATAGTGAGTTTTTATCCCCAAAACTGGGGTCTTTGGGTTTATCAAACACTAGATTACAATTGTCATTGAGTATTTTGTTCTGTGAACCTAACCTATTCCACTGATCCACTACGCTATTTCTTATCCAGTACCAAATGGTTTTGGTGACCACTGCTTTATAATATAGTTTTAGATCTGGTGCAGCTAGGCCACCCTCATTTGCATTTTTTTTCATTAATTCCCTTGAAATTCTTGACCTTGGAGGGCGGAGCCAAGATGGCGGAGTGAAAAGGTGACTTTCTGCCTCTCCTCCGATCTTCTCTCAAATCAACAATAAAATAAGCCTCTGAACTGATCTTCAAGTCAACGAACTCAGAAATATTTGGCACGGCTCTCTGGAGAACTTCATATCAGGTTAGTCGAACTCGGACAGAGAGATAAATAGACGACTTCCACGTAGGCCAGAAGTGAGGGTGGGACTCAGCTCAGCTCATCGTGGCAGAAATTCCAAACTCCAAACTCCAAACACCTGGAGTTTATCTGAGGCACTCGGGACACTCTGCCCTGATTGGGGGCAGGTGTACTGGCAAACTTGCCTTGTTTAAGGAGTAATTCAGACTTAGTCCTAGCCCCCACCCACCCAGCACCTTAAGTTAATTGGCTGAAGTGCCCCAGGGCAAAGCGTCTTCAGCCGAGGTTTTTTTTTTTCCCCTACCTTAAAGAGATATCCATGCTGTCAAAAGATAACTGAAGGAAATAATACTCTAAAAATTAAAATTGAACAAATAGAAGTAAATGACTCAATAAGACTTCAAGAATCAGTCAAACAAAAACAAAAAAATGAAAAGATAGAGAAAAACATGAAATATCTCCTAGGAAAAACAACTGACTTAGAAAATAGATCTAGGAGAGACAATCTAAGGATTATTGGACTTCCTGAAAGCCATGATGAAAAAAAGAATCTAAACACTATCTTCCAGGAAATCCTGAAAGAAAACTGCCCTGAGATTGTAGAATCCAAGGGCAAAATCCCCTTTGAAAAAATTCACCGATCACCTCCTGAAAGAGACCCCAAAATTAAAACCCTGGAATATCGTGGCTAAATTTCAGGACTATAGCACCAAGGAACAGATCCTGCTAGCAGCTAGAAAGAAACAATTCAAATACCGAGGATCAATAATTAGAATCTGTCAGGATCTGTCAGCTTCCACACTGAAGGCCCGAAGGGCTTGGAACCAGATATTCCGAAGGGCAAAGGAACTTGGATTACAGCCAAGAATAACCTATCTAGCTAGAATGAGCATTATCCTCCAGGGAAGAAGATGGTCATTCAATGATATAGGTGAATTTCACCTATTTCTAATGAAAAGACCGGATCTGAACAAAAAATTCGACACCCAAACACAGAACTCAAGAGATGCATAAAAAGGTAAAAAGGAAAGTACTCTTGAGAAATTTATTTTTACTAGGGGGATACTCAAAGTTTGGGGATATAATTAACTAAATATTACTTTGATAATATGAAAAAGAGAACTAGAGGGGAAAAGATTGTCATACTGGGGAAAAGAGGGAAAAAGTGGTAAAATAAGATCTAAAAAAAAAGGAGGTAAAAACAAGGTAAAATCACTTGAAGAGGCAAAGAAAACCTAATATAATTGAGAGAAAGAGGGGAGGGAGACGAGCACTGTGTAAATCTTACTCTCATCAGGTTGGGCTCTAAAAGTGTATATCAGACATTCGATTTCACATAGAAACTTGTCTGTTGCTAGAGGGAAGTGGGAGGGAAAGGAGGAAAAGTAAGGGACAAACTAATAGAAGGGAAAATAGAAGAATCAGGGGAAAGGAGGAAAAACAGGGGGAGGGGATCTAAAGGGTAGAGTATTGTTTGGGGGAGAGGGTCATCAAAAGTAAAGTACTGAGGTGGGGGGAAGGGAGAAAGGGGAAAGGAAAGGGGAGTATTGTTTGGGGGACGGGTCATCAAAAGCAAAGTACTGAGGTGGGGGGAAGGGAGAAAGGGGAAAGGAAAGGGGAAAACATAACTTGGGTAAATAAGATGGCAGGAAATAAAGAATTAGTTATTCTATCTGTGAATGTGAATGGGATGAACTCTCCCATAAAGCGGAAGCGGATATCAGACTGGATTAAAAACCAGAATCCCACAATATGTTGTCTACAAGAAACACATCTAAAACATAGTGACACATATAGGATGAAGGTAAAAGGCTGGAGCAGGACCTATTATGCTTCAGGTGAACAAAAAAAAGCAGGGGTAGCAATCCTTATCTCAGATCAAGTAAAAGCCAAGATAGATCTAATCAAAAGAGATAAGGAAGGAAACTATATTTTATTAAAGGGTACCATAGATAATGTAGCAATATCTATACTAAATATATATGCACCAAGTGCAATAGCACACAAATTCCTAGGGGAGAAATTAAGAGAGATGCAAGAAGAAATAGACAGCCAAACGATACTAGTGGGGGATCTCAACCTTGCTCTCTCAGAATTAGATAAATCAAACTACAAAATAAACAAGAAAGAAACTAGGGAGATAAACCAATTGTTAGAAAAGTTAGGTATGATAGATCTATGGAGAAAGTTGAATGGAGACAGTAGAGAGTTTACTTTTTTCTCAGCAGTCCATGGAACCTATACAAAAATTGACCATGTATTAGGGCATAAAAACCTTAAAATCAAATGCAGAAAGGCAGAAATAGTAAATGCATCCTTTTCAGATCATGATGCAATAAAAATCACATGCAATATAAGGCCAGGAGAAAATAAACCAAAAGGTAATTGGAAATTAAATAATGTAATCCTGAAGAATGAATGGGTGAAAGAGCAAATCATAGACACAATCAATAATTTCATCCAGGAGAATTACAATAAGGAGACAACATACCAAAATTTGTGGGATATGGCCAAAGCGGTTTTAAGGGGCAATTTTATATCTCTAGATGCTTACTTGCATAAAATAGAGAAAGAAAAGATCAATGAATTGGGCTTATTATTAAAAAAACTAGAAAAAGAACAAATTAAAAACCCTCAATTAAATACCAAATTGGAAATTCTAAAAGTAAAAGGAGAAATTAATAAAATCGAAAATAAGAAAACTATTGAGTTGATAAATAAAACTAAGAGTTGTTTCTATGAAAAAACTAACAAAATAGATAAGCCTTTAGCTAATTTGATAAGAAAAAGGAAAGAGGAAAATCAAATTGTTAGTCTCAAGAATGATAAGGGAGAACTTTCCTCCAATGAAGAGGAAATTAAAGCAATAATTAGGAGTTACTTTGCCCAACTTTATGCCAGTAAGTTTGAAAATCTGAATGAAATGGAGGAATATCTACAAAAATACAGATTGCCGAGGTTAACAGAAGAGGATATAAATTATTTAAATAGTCCCATATTAGAAAAAGAAATAGAACAAGCCATTAACCAACTCCCTAAGAAAAAATCTCCAGGGCCAGATGGATTTACATGTGAATTCTACCAAACATTCAAAGAACAATTAATTCCAATACTACACAAACTATTTGAGAAATTAGGGACAGAAGGTATACTGCCAGAATCCTTCTATGAGACCGATATGGTGCTGATAGCTAAACCAGGTAGGGTAAAAACAGAGAAAGAAAACTATAGACCAATTTCCTTAATGAATATTGATGCAAAAATTTTAAATAAGATTTTAGCAATGAGATTACAGAAAGTCATCCCCAGGATAGTACACTATGACCAAGTAGGATTTATACCAGGGATGCAGGGCTGGTTCAATATTAGGAAAACTATCAGCATAATTAATTATATTAATAACCAAATTAACAAAAACCATATGATTATCTCAATAGATGCAGAAAAAGCCTTTGACAAAATCCAACACCCTTTCCTATTAAAAACACTAGAGAGTATAGGAATAAATGGGCTTTTCCTTAAAATGATCAGTAGCATCTATTTAAAACCATCAGCAAGCATCATATGTAATGGAGACAAACTAAAACCATTCCCCATAAGATCAGGAGTGAAACAAGGCTGCCCACTGTCACCATTACTATTTAATATTGTATTAGAAATGTTAGCTTTAGCAATAAGAGAAGAAAAAGAGATAAAAGGAATCAGAGTAGGTAATGAAGAAACCAAATTATCACTCTTTGCAGATGACATGATGGTATACTTAGAGAACCCTAGAGATTCAACTAAAAAACTACTAGAAACAATTCACAACTTTGGCAAAGTTGCAGGATTTAAAATAAACCCACATAAGTCATCAGCATTTTTATATATTACCAACAAAGGTCAGCAGGAGGAGATACAAAAAGAAATTCCATTCCTAATAGCAGATGATAGGATAAAATATTTGGGAATCTATCTGCCAAGGAAAAGTCAGAAACTATACGAACTAAATTACAAAACACTTTCCACACAAATAAAATCAGACCTAATCAATTGGAAAAATATTAAGTGCTCATGGGTAGGCAGAGTGAACATAATAAAAGTGACAATACTACCCAAACTAATCTACTTATTTAGTGCCATACCAATCAAACTCCCAAGAAATTATTTTACAAATCTAGAAAAAATAGTAGCAAAGATCGTTTGGAAGAACAAAAGGTCAAGGATTTCAAGGGGATTAATGAAAAAAAAGGCAGATGAAGGTGGCCTTGCTGTACCAAATCTAAAACTATATTATAAAGCAGCGGTCATCAAAACCGTTTGGTACTGGATAAGAAATAGAGCAGTGGATCAGTGGCACAGGATAGGTTATCAGGACAACCTAGGCATTAACCTTAACAATCTAGTGTTCGATAAACCCAAAGACCACAGCTTTTGGGATAAATACTCTCTATTTGGCAAAAACTGCTGGGAAAATTGGAAACTAGTGTGGAAGAAATTAGGGCTTGACCCATACCTAACACCACATACCAAGATAAGATCTAAATGGGTTCATGATCTAGATATAAAGAGGGACTTTGTAAGCAAGTTAGAGGAACGTAATATAGTTTATCTCTCAGACCTGTGGAGATGGAACAAATTAATGTCCAAAGAAAACCTGGAACTCCTAATCGAACACCAGATGGATAATTTTGACTATATTAAGTTAAAAAGTTTCTGTACAAGCAAAACAAATGCAGACAAGATTAGGAGGAAAGCACCTAATTGGGAAATCATCTTTACATTTAATGGTTCTGATAAAGGCCTCATTTCTAAAATATATAGAGAATTGTCTCATATATATAAGAATTCAAGCCACTCTTCAATAGATAAGTGGTCAAGGGATATGAACAGACAATTTTCAGATGATGAAATTAAAACCATCTCTAGTCATATGAAAAGTTGCTCCAAATCACTATTGATCAGAGAAATGCAAATTAAGACAACTCTGAGATACCACTACACACCTGTCAGATTGGCTAAAATGACAGGAAAAGATAACGATGAATGTTGGAGGGGATGTGGGAAAACTGGGACACTAATACATTGTTGGTCGCACTGTGAATGGATACAACCATTCTGGAGAGCAATTTGGAGCTATGCTCAAAAAGTTGTCAAACTGTGCATACCCTTTGACCCAGCAGTGTTTCTACTGGGCCTATATCCCAAAGAGATCTTAGAGGAGGGAAAGGGACCCACCTGTGCAAGAATGTTTGTGGCAGCCCTTTTTGTAGTGGCTAGCAACTGGAAACTGAAGGGATGCCCATCAATTGGAGAGTGGCTGAATAAATTATGGTATATGAATGTTATGGAATATTATTGCTCTGTAAGAAAAGACCAGCAGGACGATTTCAGAGAGGCCTGGAGAGTCTTGCATGAACTGATGCTGTGTGAAACGAGGAGAACCAGGAGATCATCATGCACAGCAACAACAGTATTACATGATGATCAGTTCTGATGGACATGGCTCTCTGCAATAAAGAATTGTCTCAAACCAGTTCCAGTTGTTCACTGAAGAAAACCATATACACCCAGAAAGAGGGACATGAAATATGGACCACAACGTAACATTTTCATGATCTCTATTTACATTTGCTTGCATTGTGTTGCCTTTCTCTGATTCTTTTTTTTTCTTGTAGATAGGAATTTTCTTGCATAACTTCTCAAGCATTTCAACATTATTAACATGTAGTGGATGTCCTGCCATCTAGGGGAGGGGAGGGGACTGGGGGTAAAATTTATATTGGAAAGGTTTGTAAAGATCAAGGTTGGGGAACTACCCATACATATGTTATACAAATAAAAAGCTTAAAAATAAAAAAAGAAAAAAAAAAAAAGAAAAACAACTGACCTGGAAAATAGATCTAGGAGAGACAATCTAAGGATTATAGGGCTTCCTGAAAGCCAGGATGAAAAAAAGAACCTGGACACTATCTTCCAGGAAATCATAAAAGAAAACTGCCCTGATATTTTAGACCCAGAAGGCAAAATACTCCTTGAAACAATCCACCGATCACTTCCTGAAAGAAACCCAAAAATTAAGTCCCCCAGAAATATCGTGGCTAAATTCCAGAACTATCATACCAAGGAAAAGATATTACAAAAAGCCAGAAAGAAACAATTTAAATATCGGGGAGCTACAATTAGGATCACACAGGACCTAGCAGCTTCTACTTTGAAGGATCGAAGGTCCTGGAATCAGATATTCTGAAGGGCAAAGGAACTTGGATTACAGCCAAGAATAAGTTACCCAGCTAGAATGAGCATTATCTTCCAGGGAAGAAGATGGTCATTCAATGATATAGGAGAATTTCACCTATTTCTACTGAAAAAAAGACTGGAACAAAGTTGAATATGATCTGGGTCTAAAAAACAAAATTTTCTAGGAGAAGATAAAAAATTGTAATTATGCTATACAAATGAGGTACAGAGGAAACACTGACACAGAGGCATTAGATGGGAGAGAGAGGAGGGCTGGCAGTACTGAAAACCTACTCATATTAGGAATTGAATAAATAAGGAAATATACATATATATGCATTATATATTTATATATACACATATATTCATATATATGTATGTATGTATACCATGAAGGGTATAGCAGCATCCAAAATGTATGAAGAAATAAGGAGGGAGGGAATAGGACACTGTGGAGTATAGAAGAGTGTGTAGATGAAGGGGAGTAGAGGGATAAGGTATGTAGATTAATGAGAATGAGACAAAGGAGGGAAAAATTGAGGCAGGAAGATATAGGAGGTATCTATGTGTGCAGAGATTAAGTATTTGAGAGACAAGTGAAAGAGTAGACATAAAGTAGAAGAGTTACCAGGGATTCCTAATAAGAAATATACCTATACATATTGGCAGCAGAATTTATTAAAGAAAAATAAAAGTAGAACTCGTAATCATTCATCTCAGACCCAGTTAAACACAAAAATTCAATCAGGAGAGAAATCTATATTATATGTCAGTCATAATAATATTGTTTTAGATACATGTCTACATATGTGTAAATGTGTATTTTATATATCCCTCTATATACATATCCATATATGTATGTATGAGTATATACATTATGATGTATATATGTGAATATATATATATATTTATACACACACACACACACATACATCAGTGCTAACTATGCCCTGATTGGGGAATTTAATTGGGGAAAAAGAGGGAAAAATAGAAAATAGGTTTTTTTTTCTCTTTTTTCTTTTTTTTTATTAAAACTTTTTATTTGTATAACATATGTATGGGTAGTTCCCCAGCATTGATCTTTACAAAGCTTTCCATTATAAATTTTACCCACAGTCCTGTCCGCTCCCCTAGATGGCAGGAAGTCCACTATATGTCAATAATGTTGAAATACTTGGCAAGTTGTCCAAGTAAAATCCTATCTACAAGAAAAAAAAAAAGAAAATCAGAGAAAGGCAACACAATGCAAGCAAACATCAGTAGAGAGCATGAAAATGTTACATTGTGGTCCATATTTCATATTCTTCTTTCTGGGTGTATATGGTTTTCTTCAGTGAACAATTGGAACTGGTTTGAGACAATTCTTTGTTGCAGAGAGCCATGTCCATCAGAATTGATCGTCATATACTATTGTTGTTGCCGTATATAATGATCTCCTGGTTCTGCTCGTTTCACTCAGCATCAGTTCATGCAAGTCTCTCCAGGCCTCTCTGAAATCATCCTGCTGGTCGTTTCTTACAGAACAATAATATTCCATAACATTCATATACCATAATTTATTCACCCACTCTCCAATTGATGGGCATCCCTTCCGTTTCCAGTTTCTAGCCACTACAATCCTTTCTCATGTTCAGCTTGGTAAATTACAATGCTTTCTTTTGCTTTCTTTTTTCTGATTTCCTTTTTCTATGTTGATCTTTCTTCCTTCGTATTTAATTTTAAATAATTTTTATTTTAAAAAAAGAAGAAAAACTTATCAGTGAGAGCACTAAGCCCTCCATGAAATGTTCTCTTTTTGAACCAATATAGCTTATGCCCCTAGTAATGATACATGTAGCAATGTACCACTATCAATTTTTGCTTTCCCTTCAGACTTCCCAACAATGTTATTACGTGGACATTTAACATTTCGCTGTGGGGGCTGCCTCCTTGAAGAAGGTAAATATAAAATAGAATGGGATTGCAGAAGATTGTTCACCAGCTAGTGTTCATTTGCACTGAGTCCCTTGAGATTTACCTTGGGCTTCTTAGACTGCCACAAACATATCTCCTCCCTTAATCAAGTGTTTCATTGTTCAGAAGGTGCCAGTGGGGAGAAGAAAGAGGTCAGAATTTTCAGTTGGGCCCTTGGAGATGGAAATGCACAAACACGATACAAGTACTGTGAAATGCATTTTTATAGGAAGACACCACAGAGATTAGGATCAATCTTGTTCCTAGTCAGGCTGTCCTCCATACTGTCCCTGGCCCACATCCTACTCGAAAGGGAATTTACGTATATTTCTTAGGTGCACACCCAATTTAAAATATTGAAGAGGTTTTTGAAAATATATCAGAGAAGCTGCATTTTTCCTTCCAAACTTGTGTTGCTCTTGTTCCCAGAGCATGAGAAGATCATGATAAAGAAGAGCCATTCCTGTATGCATCTTTATTCAGCATTTCTGTCCCCTCAAAATGTTGTTGGAGCCCCATTGCTGCCATTCAAGCTGTGTTCCTGATACAACCATGCACACTTTGAGTAGAGTGCGTAAAGCAACTAGTTAATACCGAAGAAATAATCTCATGCTACGACCCTCTGGAGACTTCATGTGAAGGTAAGGAACCATGATCTGCTTGCAGCTTGTCGTATGAGATCCTTTTTCTGCATCTAAAATATTCCATGCCATCGGAGTAATCTTAAATGCAGCCACCCTCACTTTCAGGAAACATGCAAAGCTATTCAACCGCTCCATTGGTCACCTAATGTCCTGAGAAGAATCCACTGGGAAGGCACAATATGTCCAACAGTGCCAGGGAGAGAGCCCTTCTCCCAACACTTGTGATCGTCGGTGATTTTTTGGCCTTTTGCCTTTGGTCTTTCTGTTTTCTCCCACTGGGCTGCAACCCAATACCATTTTCAGGGTGCAATTCTGTTTTCCAGGTCAGTAATGAACCATTCATTGCAATGCAATTATCTTTTTTTTGCCCTAAGCATTTCATTTAATTAGTTTGAGGCCATGTGTCACACAGGTGGATGGAAACCAATTACCAGACCATGGCAATCGGGCACTGGCAGTCTTGAGCCTCTCCTCAGCTTATGACTGCTCAGGTTTTTCTGTTTCCTTTCCTGACCCATTATCCAACATCCTGTTCAGATGAGCAGCTCAGCTTCCTTCTCGAAGCCACTCTCAAGTTTTTTTTTTTCATATTTGTTAAAATCCAATCACACTTTTGCCTCTGCAAGTTTTGTCCCTATGTTACCAATATAAATGATGTCACTCGAGTCCATTTTGCTCTCTCCATGTAACAATGCACCCCTGATCCATATGTGGTTTTGCTGGAAGGTTCTCCACTGGGCCTTTGGACCTGATTTCACCAGGGACTGCCTCCTTGAAGAAGGTGAGGTTTAGAAGGGATGCTATTTCTGAAAGTTGTTGAGCAGCTAGCATTTGAGCTAGCTTCCATGATCATGACAAAATGGAACCAAAGCAGGACAGCAGAAATGATTGGTTCCTAGAAATTGTGAAGAACAAAATCAAGAAGACCCATTCACACATGCATTGTTAAGCAGCATAATTGCCATCCACAGAATGGGCTTGAAGCACCATTTCTGCCATTCAAGGTGTCTTCCTTCCTTGGCCCTGGGCATTTGAATACCATTTATGTCAAAGAAATGAACTTATTCTACAACCACCTGAAGACTTCATGTGAAGGTGAGGAACCCACTTCTTGGAGCTTTCCTCTGAGATCCTGCTTGTGCATCTAAAGTATTTTTGGTAGAGCTTGTGAAGATCATGATAATGAGCAGTGATACTTGTTTGCAACCCTAATAGGCATGGCTGTCCCTTTCAAATTGAGTTCAAGCTCCATTGTGGCCATTCATTCTGTTTTCCTTTCCCAAATATATGAGCATTGTGAATTGATTGTGTACAACACCTGTCATATGTCAACACAATGATCTTATGTTATGGCCATCAGGTGCCTTCATGTGAAGGTAAGCAACTAACATCTGCTTGCAACTCTTCCCTGAGATTCTGTTTCTGCATCTAAAGTATTCCATGCTGTCTGAATTATCTGAAATTTGGGCTCCGTCTCCTTCGAGAAGCTTCTAGATGGAAAGTTATACAGCTGCTCCATTGATTACCTCAATTCTGGAGGAGAATCCATTGGAAAGATACAATATTTGCCCTACTGCCAAGGAAGGAGTCCCTTTCCCAGCAGTTGTGAACGTCAATGATTATTTGGCATTTTCCCTTTGTTCTTTCTGCTTTCTCGCACTGGATTGCAATCCAACAGCATTTTCAAGGCGCAACTTGCTATTGCAAGTCAGTCATTAGCCATTCATTCCAATGAAATTATCTATTTCCTCATTAAACATTTTACTGCATGAGGTGGAGTCTGTGTGTCATACTGGTGGATGAGGTCCAATTACCAGATGAGGGCAACCAGGCACTGGCAGTCTTTGGCTTCTCAACTCTGGAGAGTTTCCAAATTTTTCTGTTTCTTTTCATGATCCGTTGTCCAACATCCTGTTAAGATGTTCACCTCAGGATGCCCTTCAATTGGAGAACGGCTGAATAAATTATGGTATATGAATGGTATGGAATATTATTGTTCTGTAAGAAACGATCAGCAGGATGATTTCAGAGAGGCCTGGAGAGACTTGCAAGAACTGATGCTGAGTGAAACGAGCAGAACCAGGAGATCATTGTACATGGCAACAATAAGACTATGTGATGATCCATTCTGAAGGACATGGTTTTCTTCAATAATGATATTTTTCAAACCAGTTCCAGTTGTTCAGGGATGAAGAAAGCCATATACACCCAGGGAAGAGGCCTGTGGGATCTGAGTCTGGACCACAACATAGCATTTTCATACTCCCTATTGATGTTTGCTTACATTATGTTTTCCTTCTCAGGTTATTTTTTCCTGTACAGCAAGACAATTGTATGTATGTATGTATATATATATATATATATAGACATATAGACATGTATATATATATGTCTCCACATATTCGATCTGTTAAATATTTTAACATAATTAACATGTATTATTTTTCCTGCCATCTAGGGGAGGGGATTCGGGGTTAGGAGGGAAAAATTTGTTACAGAAACATTTGCAAGGGTCAATGTTGACAAATTACCTATGCATATGTTTTGTAAATAAAAAACTTTATAAAAAAAGATGTTTGCCTCAGCTTCCTTTTCAAAGCCATTGTCAAGCAATTTTTTTTCAAATTTGTTTTGAAATCCAATGAGACAAATGTATCTACTTCTCAAATTTTGCCCCTGTCTTTCCAATATAAATTTTGGCACTAGAGTCCATTTTGCTCTCTCCATGAAGCAATGCACCCCTGCTCCATGTATGGTTTTGCTGGAAGGTTCTTCAATGGACAATTGGACATGATGTCACCAAGGACTGCCTCCTTGATGAAGGTAAGGATTAGATGCGATGCTATTTCTGAAGGTTGTTGAGGAGGTAGCATTAATCTGGCTTCCATGGTAATGACAAAATGGAACCAAGGCAGAACAGTAGAAATGATTGGTTCCTAGAGCTTGGGAAGAACAGGATGAAGAGCCATTCATGCACGAACTGCTAGTCAGCATGCCTGCCCCCCAGAGAGTGGGTTGAAGCACCATTTCTGCCATTCAGTGTATCTTCCTTCTTTGGCAACTTTATTATATAAATGAACTATTTTTTTATTATTATTAAAACATTTTATTTGCAAACATTCGTATGGGTAATTCTTCAACATTAACCCTTACAAAGCTTTCTGTTACAAATTTTTCCCCCCGACTCCCCAACCCTCCCCTAGAAGGCAGGATAACCACTACATGTTAATTATGTTAAAACGCTTGACAAATCGAATATATGTATACATATTTCCACACTTATCTTGCTGTACTGGAAAAATCATATCTACAAGGAAAAAAAAACAGAGAAAAGAAACCCAGTGCAAGGAAACATCAATAGAGAGCATGAAAATGTTATATTGTGGTCCACATTTCACATCCCTCTCTTTGGGTGTATATGGCCTTCTTCACAGAACAATTGGAACTGGTTTGAAACATTTCTTTGTTGAAGAGAGCCAAGTCCATCAGAAGTGATCATCATATAGTATTGTTGTTGCCGTATATAATGATCTCCTGATTCTGCTCATTTCACTCAGCAACAGTTCATGCAAGTCTCTCCAGGCCTCTCTGAAATCGTCCTGCTGGTCGTTTCTCACAGAGCAATAATATTCCATAACATTCATATACAATAATTTATTTAGCCATTCTCCAACTGAAGGGCATCTATTCAATTTCCACTTTCTAGCCACTACAAAAAGGGCTGCCACAAACATTCTTGCACATGTGGGGCCCTTTCCTTCCTTTAAGATTTCTTTGGGATAT
>JAJPUD010030412.1:0-13192 GCA_023553655.1 Myrmecobius fasciatus | reverse complement strand
AGGAAGGAAGGAAGGAAGGAAGAAAGAAAGAAAAAAAGTCCTTTGTTGAGCATTATGTGCCAAGAATTTTGCTATATGCTGGGAATCACAATTTTTTTTTTAAGTGAAACAGTTTTTGCTCTAAAAGAACTCACTCTAATTGATGCTGTTGATAGCACATATAAGAAAGTCCATCTGCATAACAGATGGAAAGATACAGAAGTCCCAAGGCTAAAGCAGGGAGAGCATGACCACACCCAGGATTCCTTGAAGTAGGGCTTTTTTAACTTTTTCCACTCATAACTCCTTTTCACCTGAAAATTTTTTACATGACCCTGGGTGCATAGGCATATAAAGTAAGTATACAAATCAAACATTGACTCATAATAAATCATAATTTCATGACAGCCACATTCAATTATAAGGGTCTTGATCCACATTTTAAGAAGTTGGGCCTTAGAGTATATTGACAAGTCAGATGGCAATCCTGGTATTTGGAAAGCATATTGGCAGATCATGTGGTATAAGCCCAGAGCCTACTATAACACAGAACTCTAATCCCTTTAACATCACAGGCATGCTTATATTTTATAACTATTCTGTCCTCCTTAAGTTTTCCTTTATCTATATCAAACATCCCCATCTCTCATAATAGCATAGTTTCCAGACCTCTCACCCTCCCATGCATATGTATAATATTAGTTTATCAATATCCCTCCTAAAACATTAAGCCTAAAATTAGACAGTGTTCCAGATATTGTCCAACCAGGGCAAAAGACAGAAAGACTATTGTTTCCCTTGATCTATAAGTTCTTGCTTTTTTATGCCATGGACCTCTTTTGCAAGCAGAGGACAAAAACCCATTCTCAAAATCATAGGATTTGTTTCTGTTTTGTTTAGTTTTGCTCTTAAATGACTTAAGGAAAATTCTATGTTTCATTTTGAGGTCAGTGATAATAAAATTGCATTTTTTTCATCCAAACTCATGGACACTGAAATAAACTATAATCTAGGTATTATGCAGTCCTGAGAGATGATATGGAAGAGTGGACAGATCTAGATTCAAAAGAAGGTTGACCTAAGTTCAAGTCCTACCTTTAGTACCTACAAGCTATGTGATCCTGAGTATTTCCCTTAACATGTCCCTGGCAACTCTCTACGACAAGAAACTACTGGCAACTGAAGTGGTAAAGAGTATTTCCTCAACAGGAGAAGGGAGAGGTTCCTTCTTTCCCTCTCTCCCTGCTTCTCTCCCTCTCCCTCCTTGCCTCCTTCCTTCCTTTCCTCTGTCTCTGTTTCTCTGTCTCTATGTCTCCCTCTCTCTCTGTCTCTCTCTATCATTCTCTGTTTTTCACTCTCTCTGTCTCTGTCTCTCTCTACCTCTCTGTCTCTATCTCTTTTCCTCTGTGGGTCTCTCTTTCTTTCTCTGTCTCTCTATTTCTGTCTTTCCCTCTTCCTCTCTCTAGGTCTCTTTCTCTATCTCTGTCTGACTATCTCTTTGTCTCTCTTTTTCTTTGTGTGTCTCTCTCTGTCTTTCTGTCTCTCTGCCTCGGTCTCTCTGTTTCTATCTGTCTGTCTGTCTCTCTCTCATTCCCTTCTCCCTTCTTTCCTCCCTTTTCCTCTCCCTCCCCATAAACCCAGGTCTGGTCTCTTGGGCTAATTGAGAAGATTGACAGACAAAGATCTAGAAATCAAATTTAATTTCCAATTTCTCAAGGAAAAAGCAAACAGAGCCACAGCTCTGATTCTACCTTTGACAGTCCCCTGACTCTGGGAGGGCTTTAAAAAAAATCAATAGTAAAGACTTTGGATAAGCTGTTCTGCCAGTGGGGCCATGCTGGGGCATTGGGCTTTCTCACAGGTCCCCTTTTTTGACAAGCCTATACAACAAAACAGTTGTGATGTTCTTGTCTCCCAGAGTGCTGTCCCTAACCCTTTGAGCCAGGCTCCCTGACTCACCTAAAGATTCACATCATCTCCCCACCACCACCATATGACTCTTTTCCTTAACCACACAAAAGAGACCCTTTTAATCCTTCCCACCTGGGCTTACTCATTAAAAATCACTCTTTGAACCTGGCCTTTTGGACACAAAGCTAGGACTGGGAGTCTCCATTGGGGCAAAAGGATACCTTGTGATGAGATGGGAGGGATACCGAGATAGAAAAGAATGCAGTTATCACTTCAGGGGTCCACCTCTTTTGTCTCTGATTAGACAGTTCTGATTTACCCAGCTTTAAAGTATAGCAGAATTGAAATTAACTTTTGTAATGCTGGAGTGGAAATAGGATGAAAATGGGGGATTAATTTTAGTGAATCAGGAAATAGAAAAGCAGATAGAAAATTTGATTGTGGATGTGTGTTGTATGTGAGTGAGTGAAGAAATAGATGATGATGGAGGCAGATGATGAATAGCAGAATTGGAATTTGGTTTAGTATAGCTTTGGTCAACTACAAAAACGATGGTTCCCAATGTAGGGTTGGGTATTCTAGGGAAAACAGATTGGGGGACAGAATTGTTTCATTCCATTATGGAAAGGTTGTTTGATTTCCAAACCAATACTCCCTTTGGGTTCAACTTTTCATCCCAATTTGAGCAAAGACAATATTTAGAAAGGCATATTTCAGGAGAATAGGATTTAATTGTTCATCAAATGAGACTGAGCTCCTAAATGTCATTTACTATTCTCTCCTGTGACTGCCACCAATTCAACATGGAGAGGAATTTAATATAGGCACCCAGGAAGATTGGCATCTCCCTTAGTGTGGAGCAGCTCAGATAGGATTTTCTTCTTGACATATGAACTTCATCATTTAAGTCGCTTCTCCAATTCAGGGCATTTGCTCTTCTGTCAGCTATATGCTCAGCCTCGGTGTTAGACAAATAAATAAGGGCTTGATCTATATTTTGAAGGTGTCTCCCTTAAATTCTTCAAAACTCATTTAAACCCTCTCTATGAAACTGGCTTGCTCCTTTCCTCTTTTCCTGCTGAACTCTACAGTAAATTTAGGTTTAGTGTGAAATCCTGACCTTTATTAAATAGACCCACTTTTTACATGACTAAGCATATCTGCCCGATCTTTCACCCTGCAGAAATTTAATTCTTTTTATTCTAAATTTAACAAACACAAAAAGGGAATAATTCCATATACAAAAATATGACAGCATAACTCTCGTGTACCACTCACTCTTTGATGTATAACAAATTCATTGAAATTATTTTCTTTAAAAATAAATATATTATTAAAATTAAAAAATAAAAAAGTAACTTACTATTGGTATTTTTCTGTTTTTCTGTTTCTTATGGCATCATAGTTATCCCAAGTATCCCTCCTACTCCCCCTCTCAGAGGGTTGTCCCATATTACAAATAATTTTTAGAGAAGAAAAATAATCAAAACAACTCATCAATATATTGAAAAATCCAAAAATATATGTAGTGAGTGATACCTATGGACTCCTACCTCCACAGAATAGTAGGTTGGAGATATCATCTTATATCTTTTGATTTCGGTCTTTGTAGTTTTGTTCCATTTACTTTTGCATTTTTCATATTTAGTTGTTCTTTCCATTTATATTTTTGCAGTGACTGCATTGATACTTTCAAAGCTGCCCCATTTGGTCTTCCACAGACATTTTGAGAAAGTTTCAGGATAAAAACAAAGCAAAATTCAAAAAGCAAGGAGTAGGGGGTGTGGCAAAAGGGATGTCTCCAAAACAGACACATCACCAGAATATTAGCTGCTTCCAGCAACCCTAGCCAACACTTCCAATCTCCTGTCTTGTTCTGGTTTCTTAGACTCACAGTGGCTCACCTGTTCCCTGAGTTCTCATTCCAGATCTTCTTGCCTTGATTTCTTATTCATTTATTCTAATCTAGCCTACATCCCTTGCATTTGCTGCCTTCCTTAGCACAATGATTGATTTTTATCTCTGAGAAATCTTGACCTGAACCTTTGTCACCTTGTATGAAAATGAAAGGTTGAACTAGATCCCTTCTAAGATCTCTTACAGTTTTGGCAGTCTTATACTCAGCATCCCAATAACCTTTTTCGTTCTAATATTTAATGTTCTGAGGTTCTTTCTAGCTCTAAAATGTTATGTTCTAAAGTCACAGGTGACATTCTGTGTTTTTAAAAATTGTATTCTGAGGCCCCTTGTAATTCTACTAGTCTATATTCTAAGATCCCTTTTAGTTCTGATTTTCTGGGTTTTAAAAGCCTTTCCAATACTCTGTGTTTCCCATAGTCTGTGTACTAACATACATTCTAAGTTCCCTTCCATCCCCGATGTCCACTGGGCTAAGAACTGTCTAGCTTTGGCATTCTGGGTTCTACAATGCTTTCTAGTTATAGAATTCTATGTTCTAACAATCTATAGTCTAAGGTTGTTCTGAGCTCTGAATGTGTTCCAACATTCTTCAGTTCTTCTTAAACCTTTCCAAAGTTGATGATTTAAAATTCTATGTTCTATGATTCTTTCTGGCTGTAATATTGTATGTTCTAAGGTCTCTACCAGATTTGACATTTCGAATTTTTACCAATGGAGTAGGGGAAATACGTTTCATCTTGATTATACTGATGGCAGAAAAAATTTCATTTCAGAGTTAGTTGTGACAGCATTTTCCCCTACCCAGCTCCCCCAATAACCCTCCCCTAATCAATTAAAAAAAGGGAAATGGGGATAGCATTATTAATGAGTAATTAAATAGAGATTAAAGATCTATTAACCTGAAGCTTGGTGGTGAAGATTTGGCTGTCAGATGGGGTGAGGGCCTGATGAATGTGGGCCCATGGGAAGCTGTCACAATGATGAAACAAGCTGAGCTCAGGCTAATAGATTTATCTATTTCTCCCTGGCAGATAGTAATAGGATATGGAATCATCCTGCTGATCAGGGAATCTAGAGAAAGCTCATCATATAAGGATGTCATTAAGAGGACTTGGAACAGCCCTTCTGAACTACACAAGTCTTATGTAAGCAGTCAAAATACATGTGAGATTAGAGATTGTCCTCTATGTACATATTTATGGCATATACATGTGTGTATAAGTATGTGTTTGTGTTTAAATATATGTATGTGTGTACATTCATGTATATATATGTCAACATGTAGGGGGACAAATGAATATATTACACATGAATATTCCTAAATGTGTCACATTATAGGAGTTTTATTTGTAAATCTGTGTGCCTATGTCTATCTAAAATTATCCATCTGTCTATTTCTCTATCCATCTGTCTATCTATAGCTTTATATACCTATATAGATATAGATGTAAACACATGTAAGACACCTAGGTCATCCAATATATAGAGCACCAAGCCTGAAGTCAGGAAGACTCATCTTCATGAGTTCAAATCTGGCCTCAGACACTTACTAGCTGTGTGACCCTGGGCAAATCACTTAATCCTATTTTCTTCAGGTTCCTCATTTATAAAATGACCTGGAGAAGGAAATGGCAAATACTCCTGTTTCTTTGCCAAGAAAACCCCAAATGGGGTCACAAAGAGTTGGGCATGACTGAAGACTAAAAGACAACATGATTTATATATGTGTTTATATGCACACATAAAAATAACTAGAATTTTTATAATGGTTTGAGATTTTAAAATGATTTTTAAATTTTATTAAAGCTTTTTTATTTATAAAACATATGCATGGGCGACTTTTCAACATTGACCTTTCCAAAATTTTCTGTTCCAAATTTTTCCCTCCTTCTCCCCACCCCTCCCCCAGATAGCAGGTAGTCCAATACATGTTAAACATGTTAAAATGTATATATTAAATGCAATATGTATACATAGTTATACCGTTATCTTGCTGCACAAGAAAAATCAGATCAAGAAGGGAAAAAAACTGAGAAAGAAAACAAAATGCAAGTAAACATTAACAGAAAGAGTGAAAATGCCATGTTGTGTTAAAATTAATTTGGTCCTCATTATTCTTATTTTTCAAATGAGGACATTGAGGCAGACAGAAGTCAAGTAACTCTCCCAGACCCACTCAGCTAGTGAATAGGGGAGGCAGTGTCCCAAACTCCAACTCTGGTACTGCACCTATAGTGACCCATCCTTCTGTCTCACGCAGGTATAGGTCTGCCTACATGAGAACAAGCTTTGTCTATATGCAAATCTATGACTTAAATGACTGACAATAAGTAAGGATTACCTGCATCCTTGGAAGACAGGACGCAACAATGAGGAAAAAATTGTAGCATATACATCAAATGCACAGAAAATCCCAATTTTTTCTTGGCTACCCAGTGACCTTTCAGGCATTGCAGCCTACAGGAAAAACAAAAGTGGGATTAGCAGCTGGAAATGACATTTTGTCTAACAGCAAAGGCTGTGAGCATTCAGGGAGATTCTGGGAAGTTTTGAAAAATTTCATAGGATCATGCTTGGGCCTGAAGAGGATCTGTGGGATCTTCTGCCCCAGTTCACCAAATCTGAGGTCCCAAGAGAAGTCATTTGTCCAAAGACACACAGCAAGGAAACAGTTGAGCTGGGGTTTGATCCCAGACTCCCTGACTCCAAACCTAGGGCTCTTTGTGCTCTGCAAAGCTAAGGTGTCTCTGTCCTTCCCTTCCCCTGCTTTCTTGCTAAAATAGCAGGTGATGAAGGCCCAACAACTGATCTTTCAGGTGGTGACTTTTTCCCAAAAACTTCATTGATAAAGAACTATATTTAAGGGGAGAGATCTTATCCCTACTGATCCTGGTAAGGTGAGAGTAACTGTCAGTCAATTCATTTCCTTTGGCTGGGAGTAACTGGTCCAGATGAGTCCCTCTCTGGGGCAAGGTAGAGAGGAAGTGAGAGAGAATATAGGCCCCTGGAGATCAATTCTCTGACAGGAAGGAAAAAATCTTGAGGCCTTTGGTGGAATGGAGGAGGCTGATCACCCACTGGCATATCCACCTTAACTTCTTGGAAACTCCAAAGCCTATACCTTTAAGCAAAGTATTTCAGTGACTTTCCCAGAGGGTACAGATCAGTGCAGAGATCAGGGAAATTTGGGGAGGAGTCACCAGGTTTAATTTGAGAGCTATGAGCTTGTTAACTTGGCACTGAGTGGGCCCAGGAAGGCTCCAGAGTAATAAAGAATGAGCATAAAAAGTTCACTTATGCAGAAATGGGAAAAAGCACAGAACTCACCAAATTAGCTGATCAAAATGCAAAGCTCTCCAGTAACAATGGGCCCAATCAAGTCTTGAAAAAATTGCTGGCTCCTTACCTAAGGCTTCAAGATTTATTGATGTGGGACACTGATAGGTTCCAGGGTTGAAGAGTTTAAAAGTTCAAATTGGGTTCTCATTCAATTCCTCTCAGAACTTTTTTGGGAAAAAAAAAAATGTTTAACCTCCTTTCAGATATTCATTTGCTAATTCTTTTCTGAGCATTGCACAGTTGGAAAGAGCTTTGGCACATGCAAAGTGATGGTTTTGGGAGTCAAAAGACCTGAGTTCAAAACCTGACTTTGCTACTCACTATCATTGAGACTGTGCTTCTTCTCCAATTCAAAAACATTTCATTTTTAAGCCAACTAAATCTCAAGATGCTACGTATACAACCAACCAGTCACTGATTTTACTGCCTTCAATCAGTTGGCAGGCACATGTGGATTTTTTTCCCATCTGCCTCAATTAATTTTTAATAACACAAACAATGAATGTTTAAGTTTACTTCTTAAAATATTATGACTAGGAATTTAGTGAGTGGGAAGCTTTTAAACAGACTGTCCCTAAAAATGTGAACAAAAGAAAATTAATTTTAAAGTAAATTGTTCTGCATTGTGACAATTTTAATATGGGCAAAATTGCAGAAATATTGGTTAGAGATAGAGAATATGATATTGTTGAGATAACTGAATTTTAAGTCATAGGATTATATATAATACCTTGTATACCTGTTTTCTTCATATTTAAATGTTTTCTTGGCTTCTGTTTTTTTTTTCCCAAAAGCACCCTGCATTGACTGAAACAGTATCACTGACTATATGTATATATATCTATATACATGTATATAGATATATATACATAGATATATATACATAGATATGTATAGCCATTTATATTTATATGGATATTTTATTAAATGGATATTTATATGGATATAAATGTTTATACATATTTATATACATAGATATGTACATATACTTATATACATGTATTTGTGCTTATACATGCATGCACGTACATTAAAAAATAAGTAAAGTGTGATTGTAAGCCATAAAGAAATAACAATGTACATACACGTCTATATGTGCACATGATATATATGTACATTTTTAATAAGCAAAATGTGATTGCATGGCATAGAGAAATCACTATATTTATGCATATATACATATCTGTGCTCATACATACACACAAAAATATGTGTACATTTTTTAAAATAAGCAGTGTGATTGCATAGCATAAAGAAATCACTAAAAGGTACCTGAACCAGTATAGTCCAATGGACAGAAAACTACTTTTATATTTCAAAGGACCTCCATTCAAATCTCCTTATTATCTCTCTGGGATTTTGCTTCCTTGTTCAGTTTGTTCACTGCAAAACAAAGTTCGATTATACAATCTTAAAGCTCCCTTCAACCTAAATCTGATCCTTAGGGATTATTTAGCTCAATCCTCACTTTACATATGAAGAAATTGAAGTTGAGAGGGTTTGATGACTTGCCCCAGCCACAAACTAAGAAGGTAGAGTTGGGATTTCAAGCCCAGATCCTTTGGAACCACATTCAACCATCTTTTCTATTACATGCTTCTATCTCTAGGACCATTAACTCAATTTAGCAACTTACCACCTGGGCAATCTTAGGTAAATCGTTTCAATGCTGAATTTCAGTCTCTTCCTTTACAAAATGAATAAATTAATCTAAATTATCTCCAAGGTGTCTTCCAGCTCTAAAAATAGATAATCTTACCTAGAATTTTCTTTAAGCTTCTCCAAAGTGTATATTTACAATGGTTATTCGTTGAGGTCTTTTCTTCCTCCGATGACCCAGAACGATTCTTAATCTTTGTATAATAAAATCTTGTTTGGCACCTGAATTGCACAAATCCCTTCTTCTTGTTTTCTTCTAAATTGCCCCGACCACTTGTAAAAAAAAAGTGTTTATTGTCAGAATATTTCCAGATGTCACTTTTTCTTTCTCTCCCAACCAGCTTCTCCTCCTTGAATATCTGTTAATATTCTCTTCTGTTTTCAAAAAAGAATACTAATGCTCATATATATATATGGAATTTTATCAAAGTGAAACAGAATTTCAGTATTGGAACTTCCAGTGACATTTCATCCAAACCCTTCCTGCATAAGAATTCCTTTTGCCCAACAAGTAGCTATTTAATTTTTGCTTGAAGAACCCATTGCTTACCACAATAGATTTACAAAGCACTTTCACCCCAATGATTCTCCTGATTTAGATGTTGCCACAGAACTGGAAGACAGCTTAGAGGTCATCTACCTCTACTCAATAAATTTCAAAGCCAATGACCCTCAGAATCAAATATAAAATCCTATGGTTGGCATTTAAAACCCTAAAGAACTTTAAACATCCCTTTTTTATCTTTCCATTCTTTTGCTTATATCGTATGATCCAGCTACACTGGCCTATTTGCTGGTTCATGCAGAACATTTCATTGCTCTCTGCATTTTCACTCACTGTCCCCTATGTTTAGAATATTGTGCTTCACTTTCAATTTCAACCTTCCCTGGATTCCTTCAAAATTCAGTTTAAATTCCATCTTCTACAGAAGTCTTTTCCCAATACACCCCACTGCACACACACACACACACACACACACACACACAGAGTCAGAAACACATGCACACAACACAACTCCTTTACTCTCAGATTTTCATTGTCACTATCTATAACTCGTAGGTACATAATTATTTGTAAGTTGTCCTTCACATTAGAGTATAAACTCATGGAGGACAAGGACCCTGGTTTTTGTCTGTCTCTGTGTCTCCATTACTTAGAATAGTAGCCTTTCACATAATAATTGCTTAAATGAAAGCTTATTAACTGACTGACTTAGAGGCCACTTAATTTTATACATGAGGAAACTGACCCTAATCTTGGTTAAATGGCTTGCCCAAGGACACATGGGTAGTAAGAAGCAAAGTCAGGATTCAAATTCTTTGACTCTACTTAGCTTTACTTGTTTTACTACTTGAAACATCTCCACTGATGCTGAAGATGACTAGAAGAAAGTGACACAATCAGAAGCTCTTGTGGGAAGAAGCCTATTTTTAACTTGTGGTTTTTTTTCTGTTACCTGATTTAACTTTATTTTATATACTTCGTTGTGATTCAAATTAGGCTGTCCCCTTTTTAAAAAAATGAGTCATGCTGATTCATTCACTCAGAAATAGACTGTGAGGAGGTTAATTGGAAAAAGCTGAGACAGCATGACATCTTCTGCCTGCATCATAAAAGGCACAAAAGAGCCAAGGCTGCCCCGGAAGGGACATTCATCAAGGAAGAAAGGAAAGAGAATCATGGGATCTTAGAGTGGGAAGGAAGCTAAGAGAACATCCTTGCTCTGCTTTGGGGATATTACTGGGGGCCCTTGAGAAACAAACAGAATATACACCCCAAAAAAAATTTTTCAAGTTAAGAGACACCACAAGGAGCTTATGACACAGTGACAGGGAGCCAGGACCAACCACAAAGGACTTCTGTGACCAGTTGAATCATTTGAGTGAGAAATCCCTTGTAATTCTTCCTACCACATCACCCTTATGACTCATATTGAGATTATAGACCTCTAACCCTCCTGGATCACAGAAACTTCTGTACATCAATTAATCAATCAGCCAGTAAGCACTGGGTACTGTGATAGGCATTGGGCATAAAAATTTTAAAAGGAGTTTACATTCTACTGGTAAAAGGGCAAAACACCTTGTGTTGTTTTTCAGTATTGTTCGACTCTCTGTGTCCTCATTTTGGGGTTTCTTGGCAAAGATACTGTAGTGTTATGGCATTTCCTTCTCCAGCTTATTTTACAGATGAGAAACTAAGGCAAACAGCATGAAGTGACTTTCCCAAGATCACATAGCCAGCAATTGTCTGAAACCAGATCTGAATTTAGGAAAGTGAGTCATTCTGATTCCAGGCCCGACACTCAATTAATCCATTGCACCATCTAGCCACCTACAAAATACATCCACAGATTAGCAAATATGTCTTTGTTCATATAAACATATAAAATGCAAATCAAATTCAGGGGAGTCACCAACAGTGGAAGG
Organism: Myrmecobius fasciatus; assembly: GCA_023553655.1. Classification (NCBI taxonomy): domain Eukaryota; kingdom Metazoa; phylum Chordata; class Mammalia; order Dasyuromorphia; family Myrmecobiidae; genus Myrmecobius; species Myrmecobius fasciatus. Next base: position 1,954 of record JAJPUD010030412.1, on the reverse strand, counting down.
AATCCAGAATGATATTTTGATGGAAGTTCAGCCATGGCTCAGCAAGCTAGTTCTTCATTTGTAAAGTCAGAACACCAACATGTGAGTTCTAACTCTTATTTTTATTAACTATATGACCTTGGTTTAACTACTGAACCTTTGTTTAGCTGTTCATGAAATAGGTATAATAATATTTGCACTACCTGCCATACTGGGTTGTTATGAGGAAAATAATTTATAAACTTTATAAACAAGTTATATAATAAGTTATATAAATATGAATTATCTTCAATTTATGTAGTTTATTTTTGTGTCTAAATGAAATAATTTATCTTTACCCCTCACTTCTTTAAATTTTATATTATTAGAACTAGTTCAGCATTCTAAAAGATATCTCTTTTTTTGAAATTTTTATTGCTACTGAACTTGTATATCTTTTTTTTGAAATTTTTATTGCTACTGAACTTGTTTAGTTTTTGTCATTATTGTTGTTGTTACATTTAACTCCTCTCCCTCCCAAATACACAATAGAGAAGACCAACATTTGACACAGACATATATGTGAAACTAAACAATACATGGGTCTATATATAAGTTCTTTCTCTAAAGATGGATAGCATCTTCCTTCAGTGGCCTTTCTGGTTAATGTGAACATTCATATAACTCAGAATGGCTTAGTCATTCACATTTAACCTCCAAACAATATTGCTGTTACCATATACAACATTTTACTTTCAAACTTGTTAACTAACCCTCCTAATTTTAACATGTGAAATAACTTCATTCCAATAATTGATGTCAATAAACAGGATAGAAATAAAGACAGAGAAAATCTTGTGGCAAAGAGTAATACATCCTTCCTGACATATCTATTCATTCATCAATACTCCTTGGGCATAATCATTAATTATGTTTTGATTTTATCAAAGTGCATTATCATCTGGCCCACATGCTTCTATCTTAGACACAAGAACCTCATGATCCAAGTGCCAAGTGGACATTATGTCTATTATTTACCTAATTTTTAGTCTAGTAACTCAATGGTTTAAATGATTTTTTGTTTCATATATGTGTTCAAATTTTCTTTGGGAAAGAAATCCCGATGCTGCCCATGTTTTAGTAGAAAGTATAAGGGGTAGAGCCAAAATAGCAGAGAAATGCCAGGAAGCTTCCTGAGTTCTACCCAGTTGTCCTTAGAAACACTAAATCAAGCCTCTAAACAAATTCTGGAGTGACGGAATCCACAATGGGGTGAAACAATTTTCAGCCCAAGATAATTTAGAGAGATTTCAGGAAAAGTCTCTCTCTCTGGGGTAAAGGGAGAGCTCAATGCAGCATGGGCAGTGAACTGGCAAGATAGGAGGCTCTTGGCCACTGCACAGATATGGATTCAAGTCCCTACAATTCTGGCTGCCCCAGGCCAGATATGAGCTTTCAGCTTCAGCACAGGAAGCAAACTGCCAGTTCCAGAACTCAGGACCCAAGAGGCATTACAAAACTAATGAAATAAGTAAGCCACCTGCCCCAGAGGCCCTCATGCAGAAAGCTAGTGTTTAGACCTCCCAGCCCCCAATGCAAAAAGCTTGGTCCAGTATCCCCTGTGGCCCGGGAGCAGAGATCAACTTTTTAAAATGAGCCAACAACAACAATAACAAAGAATATTGATCATAGAAAACTACTATGGTACCCAGCAGTAGTATTACTGAATCTGTATCCCAAGGAAATTATAAAGGAGAGAAAAGGACCCACATGTGCAAAAATGTTTGTAGCAGCTCTTTATGTGGTAACAAAGAATTAGAACATGAATATCTGCCCATCAAATTGGGGAATAGCTGAATAAGTTGTGGTACATGAAGATAATGTAAAATTATTGTTCTATAAAAAATGATGAATAAGCTGATTTTAGAAAGGCCTGGAAATATTTACAAGAACTGATGCTGAGCAAAACAAGCAGTACCAGGAATATACTGTACAC
>JAJPUD010030411.1:0-13192 GCA_023553655.1 Myrmecobius fasciatus | reverse complement strand
ATATATATATATATATATATATATATATATATATATATATATATATACATAAATTCATTCAATATGTATTTATGGAGTTCTTACTATGTACAAATCACTATACTTGGAGCTGAGGAAGATACAGACAATATAGTTTGTATAAAGCCCTAAAAGAGCTTTCAGTGTAGTGGAGGAGACAAGGAAACACACCAATAACTATAATAAAAGGCAGAATGTGATATATGTCAAAAAGAAAGTTAGGAACAAAGTGCTACAGGATTTCAGCAGAATGAGAGATCCTTTTCTATTGGAATTATCACATAAGACATCTTGGGAAAGGTTACATTTGAACTAGATCTTAAAAGATGTATAGAAAGAGATGGAGTGAAAATGTCATTTTAAGGTAAGAGACTCATATAAACAAAGGTATAAAAGAGTAAAAGGTAGGATATTTGAAAGCTGCAATTAGTTAAAGTTTAAAGGAATAGACAGTAGATAGTGAGATATCAGGATGAGAAGGTCAACTAGTCTCGGATTGCAGAGGACATTTAATACTAAGGTCCTGTTTTGAACTTGATTCTTTAGACGATAGAGAACCACTGAAGATTTTTGAGAAGAGTAGCATACATGATCAGAGATGTGCATTAAGAAAAAAATCAGTCTGCCATGGAGTGGAGAAGGTACAGAAGATAGGGAAATAAAGTAAGAAATATTGTAAAAAGTCTAGGTCAGAAAAAAAGCTAATGAAATCTAAATTTAGGTTGATGACAGGAGGAAGAGAGAGAGAATAGATGTAAGATCTCATGGAGGAATATTACATAGGCTTTTTTGACATGGAGATCAAGAAACAGGGCACATCACAAAATCTCAAAAGGTCAAAATTGGAAGATGATCTAGTCCAGTCCATATATGAACAAAAAGTCAAAGCTGAATTTGTTTCCAGCCTTATTGACTGAAAGAGGAAAATCAGAAGCTGGAGTGAGTTTGGGAAAGGAGAGGTTGAAGATGAGTTTGATTTGGCCACTTTGGGACTTAAGCTTAAGCTACTAAAGAGATTTATAGATATAAACAAATGTAGAATTAATAATAACTAGGATATTAGAGTGATTTTTATATATAAACATGCATGGCCATTTTAATATTTACAAAATATTGTATATGCATTATCTTGTTGAAGCCTGACAAAGTACATATCCAACACAGATACTATTTTTGAGAAAATGAATGACCTAATAGATACAAGATTAGTGAGGGAAATTGGAATTCAGATCATACCTGTAATATTTGTAAGTCATGCATGACTATACATTCTAAATCTTAATTTTTTTCATCTGTAAAATTCACACAATAATGTCTTTAGTATCTCTCTCGCAAAGTTGCTGTGAAGCTTAAATGAGAATCTATAAATCTATAAATTGTTCTGTAAATCCTATTGGACTATATCTGTACCCATACGCACTTTACAGATGAAAAGACTGAGTTTAAGTGATGTGCCTTTAGTCACACAGCTATCATCTGAAGCAACAAAATTTGTATCTGAGTTTTACAGATTCCCTAGTTCAGCATTTTTTCCTGAAGACTACAACCATAGACTCATAGATTTAGAAATGGATGTCACCTTAGATAACATTGAATTCAACTCCTAAATTGTACAGATGAGAAAGTAAAGAGATTAAAGGACTTGCCCGTGGTCTTAAAAGAAGTAATGATTGTCTAAGTGTACTAGAGTCTTGGAGAAAATAAGACCTGAATTCATAATCATTTGAATAATCTTCATATGGTTTTTCCTGTCGGGAAGCTTACAGTTGAATTGAATAGACAAAACAAAGATATATGAAACTGTAATAAAAGAGGATGAAATTTCTATGGTACTGATTATCTGCCACAGAGGAAAGCTTCTGGCACAGTGGTGTTAGACTTTAAGGTAGAGAGACTTTCATTCAAATCTTGTCTCTGACTTTTATTGATAGTGTGAGCAAAGACAAGTTAGTTTCTCTAAATCTCAGATTGGAATTGAGGGGGTAATGAAATAGAAACTATTATTATTGAGTAGAAGAGAAAGAATTTGCCTAAATTTGTGTTTTTTTTTTAAACGCAAGATTAATCTATCATTTACATTGCAGTTGGACTTTTGGAGATGATTTACATTGCAAATGGAGAGCAACTCAAATATTACCCTTGTAATCTAGCTATTAGATGCTAGGAGGGCTGCACTAGAATGGTTGTGGGAAAATTGAGAGAAAAGTATGAACCCGGGAGAAATACGAAAGAAGAAACCATAGGCATTGGTAACTAATTTAATATATCACATAAAAGAGAGATGGAGGCCAAAATTTACAGCCTGGTAGCCCGAAGAAATAGTGGTGCCATTGACAGAAATAGGCTAATTGTGAAGGGAAGATTGTTGAATCGAGAGAAACCTAATGAATTCAATTGTGTATGTGCTGATTTTTAAAGACATCAGAATAGAGTTGTTTTGTGGTCAGTTTTAAATGTGGGATTAGAATGAAGATGAAAAGGATTAGGGCTCCAGAAGCAGATTTGGTTATCTTCCAAATGCATGTTTTACTTGAAGCCCATGACTATAAGTGAAATCTCCAACTAAGTGAATTTAGAGCAAAAACACAGCTCCGGGAGTTTCTCACAGTTTGAAGGTGAAAGATTAGAAACACTTGAATATAACTAGAAAGGGTATCAGTGACAGCATCATTAGCTGCAGTTCCTTTAGCATTTAAAAATACTTCACATGTGCTAGTTTATTTATTGCTGCTAAAGACTCTGAGGTGAATTCTGCAGTTCTCATTATTCTAATTTCATAGACTTAGAAGCAGAAGTTAAAAGAAGCTTACCCAATAGTCACACAATTTTAAGAAAATGGCGATAATACTGTACAGTCTTTATTTAGAGATTATTTATGAAGATTCCTTGTCAAATTTTTTAAGTGATTTATTCTACAATATGGGATTCAAATGAAGGATTTTAAAAATTGTTGTTTATTTTATAGCATATTCCAAAGCTAAAGATATATAATATATGGAAAGAGATGGAAGGTGCTAGATTATAAAGGGATTCATTTGAAAGTAGAGATTTGGAATCCTTTACTCTGTTTACTCTGAAGCCAGCGTCTTTTCACGTACCAGGTTATCTGGAAGGGCAAGGCTTATGAGATAAATAGATGATCGAATAGTAATAGGCTGAGGTGAAGGAGGCACATAAGGAAGCTTATTCTAAATGAAGCTCTATCAGCAGGATTTCCTGTGTTAGCCAGAGAAAAAGAAAATCTGGTGAAGACTTTTTTGTTTTCCTTAAAAACCCACCAAGTAAGCAGTACTTCATCCATGTTTAAGGTCTACCTGTCTCCAAAACCAGCACCATATCCTAGGGGATGACAGTCTCCTCAATTGAAAAAGATTATTCTGTTATTCTTGGTGGTATTCTTTCAACAAAGATGATATTGTTATCCTGAGCTGAAATTCAAGTACTCTGTCTTCACTCCCATCCTAGCTAGGACTAACTTTCCTACCTTCCCCATCAAGTCAAAAACACTCATTTCTTCACATTGAACCTAAAATAATTTAAAAAAAAAACCAAAAAACAAATACAAAACGAGAGAGACAGACAGACAGACACACACACACACACACACACACAGAGAAAGAGAGAGAGAGAGAGAGAGAGAGAGAGAGAGAGAGAGAGAGAGAAAGAGAGAGAGAGAGAGACCACCTCCTTTTCTCCCATGTGTCTCTCTTCTGAATTTCATTGAGAAGGAAATTTTTGAGGTAATCTCTGTTATTCTCATTTCTTGTGTAGGGTAAGAAGAAGATTGGGGATTGGCTGACATCGGGTTTTTTAGAATCAAGGAGGTTGTTTTTTCTCAAGGTGAAATCCACATGCATGGACAGATGTGTCTCTTCTTCCCATGCCCCATCTCGTCCTTAATTGTAGTAATATTTCAGACATGTCTTTGAAGTATGGGAACATTTCATCAATGGTCACTTGTCATATACAATATATCTAGAAAAAATATAGCACCAGTCTGAATTTGTCAATGGACTATTTATTTATTGGTGAGATGTTTGCCCGTGGATTAGTGCAATTGTTCGTGAGAAAGACAGACGAGCAGTTTTAAGATTAGATGCCAAAGTCTGGGGAAGGGCTATTCCTAAATGTTCTTGCTTTATTGGAGCTAGGTTAGGTCTCGCTATCTTTTCAATAATCTGAGCTGACAAGCGAATTTGTCCCATGGCTCTCCAGATCCTTCCTCTCTTAAATGAGAGATCATTGAGACTTTCTTTGCCAAATCGAGAAAAAGGGCATCTTTGAATCACTGTAGTCAATGAGATTGAACTAAATAGTTTAACAAATAATTTAACTTCAGTGGTTCAAAATACCTACAATTCCTCCAGGGTGGGCACCTGCCGGCAGATTGCAATCCTTTTAGCAGAAGGTTTGGGGACCTATTTTGGCCGAAAATGTCTTGACCTGGTGGTCAAAGTCTGTTGGTGGTGAGCTTGCCCATACTTAAATAATCTGGTTGTGTTTGTTTGTTTGTTTGTTTTGTTCTGTTTTTTTTTTTTTTTTTTTTTTTCTTTTTCTGGACAGTCTCCAAGTCCTTTGCCCTAGAGGCTGTCCTTTTGAGCTTGGTAGGTCTGCCACAATGTCATTCCTTCCTGCTACCCCACCCAAATCTATGGAAAATCAAGGTCACTTCTAAGGAACCAGGAGCCATTGAAGAACTTTAAGAAAGCCGAAGCAAACTAGAATGGAGTGGTGATGGAGGAGAATCGACTTATAATCGAAGGAAATTAATTTCTCCTTCCTTTGTTGATCTTTCTGAAAGACCCTGGAAATTTTCTGAGTCGAATCTATAACAGTAATATTTACATGACACTCCAAAACTTGCAAGACATTTTATTTATATTATCTTATTGTATCCCCACAACAATCCTGTGTTGGGGTAATATTATTAGCTTCATTTTGCAGCTGAATAAACGGAGACTTAGAGGAGTTAATTAATTTTTCTATGACAAGATTCAAACTCAGGACTTCTTGTTTCCAGGACCCACAGGCAATCCACTATGCACCTAGTTGCCTCTAGTTCTGGTCTATTTCTGTAGTCGATCAGTCCCGACTGATTCTTTTTGATCCAGTGAACCCATATGTACGGCCTATGGGATTTTCTTGGCAAAGATACTGGAGTAGTTTACTATTTCGTTCTCCGCTGAATTAAGGCAAACACAGTTAAGTGACTTGCCCAAGGTCACACATTAATTGTCACACAGTAAGTTTCTGAGACTGGACTTTCTGACTCCAAGTCCAGGGCTCTATTCACTGAGTTACCTGGCTAACTTCTGTCTGTCATTAGGGACGATTATTTTCGTATTCACTTTTCATGCCTCAATTAGTGTGTAATGAAAATCTATATCTTTTCCAAAGCTTTTTGGGGGCCTCTGATATTGGGAATAAATTGGAGCTGCTATTTATATTCTAAGTAGCGGATCCATTTCTAGCTACTTAAAGTCCATTTGACTGGATCTGAGAACTCCCCGGACTCATCAGACCTGGGAAAATCTACCCATTTTCCTCTATCTGCCAAACTGGAGAAGTCACTCGTAGGCCGTCTTGCTTCTGTCTAGAACCAAGAGAACTTAACTTGACACCCATGAATTCTGTATTTAGATTTCAGTGGGTACCCGAATTTGGATGAGAAAAAAAATTTCTTTATAATTGGTTTCTTTGGCAATTGGTTTTCTGTGAATTTCATATCATGCATTTAAAACAAAATCCTGAGAAGGGATCCAGGAAACTGGCAAAGGGATCTAAGATACATAGAAAAGTAAAGAAATCCACTTCTTCACGTGTGTTTTAGCCCAGGAGCTTCCGATTTGTTCTGCCCTCTTAGGTTTTCTAGCTTAGCATGGAGGGATGGGATGTGGGAGCGGCAGGAAAAAAAAAGGGGGGGGGTGGTGGTGATAGTGGAAAACGGCGGCGTCGTAATTACAGAACAATTGGAAAACTTCCTTTAGTTTTTTAGATCCCGCGTTCCAATTTGGAAGTATTCAGACTTAGTGTGCAGCGCAGATGTGCACACACATTACCAGGCGTGATACAGGCCCCAGGTTCCTGGATAAATCAGCTCGTTGGAGGTTTAGGGACTCTCTCCACCCGCCCCGACTTCGTATTGGTCTTCTCTGGAAGGCAAGGATCATTAAGATGCGAAAGATGTTCAAAAGTAAAAGCATACCGATTTCTTCCTTCTCAAAATGAATACAATTCCAATAACTGTCCCTTTGACTTAGAGGTATCTGGCTGTGGAAACGTTTGCTGCAAAAACTCAGGTGTACTCAGCATGCTTACACAGACGTACCTACCCAGTCCATTTCGCTCCCGACATGCTATTTTATTAGAGAAAAGTGAAAGACAAAAACAACTTCAGGATGATGATGAATAGGTGCAATTCTTTGCATTTACTAGAATTTGTCATTCATCCTCCATTAAACACGCCTCCCCTCCACTTTCTCTTTTAGAATTTTTCACTGTGTTTATCTGTCAGTGTTTGTTTTCTGTCTCTCTGTTAGTCTCTGTCTCTCTGTCTCTGTCTCGTGTCAGTCTGTCTCTCTTCGTCTCTCTGCCTCTCTGTGTCAGTATCAGTGTCTCCTCTCCTGTCATTCAGACGTCAGCTCTTTGCTTTTTTTTTTTCTTTCTGAAGTAACGATTTTATGTAATACTTCCTCTCCATGGAAAAACAAATATAGACGCTTAACTTTAGCAAAACACCTGCAAACAAGGAGGAAAAGACTTGCTTTTCCTTGCCAGTGGATTGGGGTGTGTATGTAGAAAGTTAAGAAAACTCGAAGCCTCTTTAATGCCCTGGATCTCCTCCCGTTTCTCCCTGGGATTCTTTATTGCGACCCCAGTTCCCCCCCCCCTTTTTTGACTTCCCTTTCTTCATATTGCCCGTGGGATGGGAGGGGAGGAAGAAAGGCTTTTGCGGTTGTCTTGCTGGGCGCCTCCCTCCCTTTCTACCACGGGCTCCCAGTTCCCTTGGGCTTTGGGGGAAACTCAGGGGTTGCGCTGGCCTTGATGGCTGCTTTCTTTTTCACATTGATTGCCCGCGATGACCAACTCCCGCTACGGACTGGGTGCCTCTTCAGCCCGCCAGCCTGTCGTCCCCTTTAACTACCACCAGCCTCGGACTTTGTTGGGGGCGCTAGGCCGCAGGTAGGATTATTCAAGTCCCTGGCCTTCTTCACAAACACTTCGATTCTCCACAGGTAGCTCTTCTCGCAAAGGAACTCAGTCTAAAAAAATCTGGTCTCCATCACCTCTTGGAGACAAGGGGAGAGTGGAGGAAAGTTGGGGGCAGGGTGAATGTGTGGCAAGAGGGGTGTAGACGTGTTCCCTTCGGTCCTGAGTGTGCGTACGTGAGAGAGAGCGAGAGCGCGCGCGAGAATATAATTTTACACACACTCATAATATGCATGGGCTTATACAACGCATATGTAGGTGTGTATATGCGTGTGTGGGCTCTTGCGCGCTCACATTTGTGTGAGTACATAGAGGTGAATGCGTGTCTCTGTGTTTCTTGGAGCAGGAGCGTTTTCCCAAATGGCATTATGAATCAGGCTGCAGTTAAAAACTTTACGGAAACTCCTAGTGAGTTTAAGCAGGTTTAGGGAAAATGCAGATGTTCTGCAAGCTGCTCTGGTCCATAGTTCTTAACAGCTGAAAGTACTGGGTGTCCACCATTTTTTACTTTGTTTACCCCCGGCGCTCCCGAGGGGTGTGTGTGTGTGTGTGTGTGTGTGTGTGTGTGTGTGTGTGTGTGTTGGGATGGAGATAGGAGCGAATATTTCAAACTGGCTGGGGTCGGGGCCGCCTTCCCAGAGCTCTTGCTCCTCTGCCTCCCCAGCTGCCTCCTCGAGGCTTGCGTAGGAGTGAAAGCAAGCTCTCTGCTCTAAAGATCTTTTCAATACGGACTCCATTTTCTCGTTTCCTGCGAAGAGGTTCAGCCAGAAAGCCGAGCTTTCCGCCAGTTCAGCTCCAAGATTCAGGGCCAGAGGCTGGGAGTTGGGATAGGTTCAGTGTCTCCTCCGAGATTGGGGTGGGGTTAGCATAGGGTGGTAGATTGGGGCGGGTAGGGGGTACGAGGCAGTCCTGATGCTTTGAAGTTTGAAGCAGAGAGAAAGTTTTGTGGTTGTGGGATTCAAGGAACGAAATTTCCTTTCTTTACCTGGGCCCAACTGAGCCCTGGCGTTGTTCTTACAAAGGTCCCCTTTGTTAAGGGGGCAAAATCTGAAGATTGAGAACCGTCCACGAACCAGAGTTCAGTCGATGCTGAAGGACTGATTCCCTTCCCAATCCCCACCTCTTGCACCCCGCCCCTCCCGCCCCTGCCCCCGACCCGAGCACTGCGTTGCCACAGTCAGAGAAGGCTAGGAAACCGGGTGGCTCGTTTTTATAGTCCAAGTGCATAATCGGGTTCACCCCCCCCCTCCACTCCCCACCTCGCCAGAAAGAAAGCAGATAAATTTATGAAGGGAGAGCTAAGAGAATAATTACAGGGTGAAGGTAGTTAAATTTTATTTCGAGTCCCAAAGGCGAAACCTGACATTTTATTGCAAACATCTGGAAGAACTGCAAGACTGGCACGCTGCTAGTTTAAAATAAAAACAAAAGATTTTATTTCGTACAACAACAAAAAATAATAATTAAAGAAACCTCGCCAGGAGCGGTCCTGCAGTTAAAGGAAAGCGGGAGTGGGTCGTGAACCCATAACAACGCCTGACAAGTAATTCTCATTACACCGCATACTCTTCAGTGAAAGTTACTGAAGAGCATCTGAAGGTGTGGAGTAGGGGCCGAAAATAGGGCCAAGCAAGATTAGAAGGGGTCCTGAGAAGTTGGCTTCTCTGTTCATGTACCAAAACCTCTACCCTAGACCCGGGGAGGCCTTAATTCTCCTTTGTGGTGGTGCGTTATTCAGTCTTCTCTCTATTTATTGTTTCTGTATTTAACTTAGACCTGTTCTTTCTCCATAGTGGGAAAGGTTCCCAAGGAGAGAATGTTGTCTCCTTTCCTCAGGTGATTTCATTCATAATGTTTTATATCTACCCATCAGCGGAAAATACAATAAATTGCAGCCCTCCCCCAATATATGATTACCACGTGTTTAAGGGGCAACCTCCCGCCACACACTCGCCGCTATTTTAAACTTTGTTTTCAATTATTGGCTCAAAAATCTATATCAAACCCGGACGGGGTCAGGTCACCTTGATGTTGTTATATTCCAATTATTGCTCTGGAATGGGGTGGTAAGTAAGTATATGTAAAGTCTGGGATATTTCTGAGAGTGTTTTTGCTTGTGATTTCTGTCCCTGGTAGGAAAAGAGTCACTTCCTTTTTAGTCAATTACTTGTCTAGATAAATTTGTAATCATTGTGACCTCCTTATCTCCCTCTGCTGCTTCCCAGCTCTTTTCTCCTCATTGCCTTTCTCTTTCCCTAACATCTCCTTACTCTACGAACCAAAACAAAGCCATTTCCAAACTACTGATTCCTACACTTAGGCCAGGCTCCCACTAGCTGACTTGTCCTAGTCAATTACCTTTGGAGCAGAAATGGACAGTTTCAATGTCTATTCCCGAGACAGTGTCAATGAACTAACAGTGACTAGAGTGCATCAGAGGGCATTGGTTAATCAGTTCTGGGATTATCCCTGTTTTGAATTGTGTCCCTTGCCTCTTCCCCTATCATGGGTTTACAAATCTCAGGTGATTAAAAGTAAGGCAAGAGGGAGATAGAGGCAGAGAAAGAGTCAGAAACAAAGGTCCAGCAGATAGAAACAAAAGCAGAAACAAATATAGAAAGAGAAAAGCTTCCTAAAGTCTACAAGAAAAAAAAAAAAAGCCAAAATAGGCTATACTCAGAGGCACATACAATTCACTTAAAACCCCACACAAATAGAACCCCCCTTTCTAATTCTCATCATTGCCTAACCCCAGCAATGCACCACTCACTATGGTATCCCACTCATATATATGCTCCATCAGATTTTAGGCAGAAAGTAACTACCCATCCGCTTCTTAGACCCAACTTCTCATTTGTGGCCAACAAGAATATCCCAGGTGAGAGCATCCTTTAATTTTGTGAATGACTGGGCAACTATGTCGGCCTGGGTATAGACTGAGAAATCATAAAAAGGAATGGAAAGAGTCCTTCTCTTCGTGGGCCCAGGGCCCAGAGAGTAGGGAGTGTGTGTGTGTGTGTGTGTGTGTGTGTGTGTGTGTGTGTGTGCGCGTATGTGTGCAGACACGCATTTCCACGTGGCACGGCTCACTCGAGTATCGGAACATGTGCACAGATGGTCTGCATTGTGTGTATTGGACACACATACACATGCCTGCATTGTTTTGGCCTCCGGACGGGTGTTCCAGGTAAGTGTACATATCAATCCTTCTTTCTTATCTGTGTTGTCTGCCTTCAGCCCTGAGTGTACTGCCCTCATGTGCCTCTAACGAAATATGGAGCAGAGGCTGGTCGCAACACTGAACAGCATTGCATTTGGGAGATTAGCTTCCCGTTTCCCTCCTCCCCCCCTTTCCTTTCCCTCGAACCTGAGAATCCAGAGGAAGGAACTAGCTAGGTGCGGGGAATGTCTGGAGTCTAACTCATCTCTTAGGCTTTCCCCGCCCCTCTCCTGGGGCTGGTGCTTCCCGGTTCCAAAACAATTATTTTATGCACCTTCTGGGAGAGTGAAAAGGCTTTGGAATTTTCCTGTAGGGTTTATGTATCTGGGGCAAGGGATGGGGGAAGCCAAAAAAACTCCCGGAGGGCCTACTGAGGCTAAGGGCACTCAAAGGAGTCACCCATACAATTCGGAAAAGTTAGCTTTCGAATTTCCACCAAGTTTTGGGTAGATCTTGATGCTTACTGGCAGATATCAAGAATAACCGAAAGGAGGAAGGGTAAAGCTAAGAAGAACCAGTATTGCTAATGACCTTGAAGTACTTTGGAGCCAACAGAAGAGAAAAATACTGACAAAGGGAGGGATGTTGATTGTAGCTTGCACGTTCTTTGCACTTCAGCTTCTGGGCACAGCACTTCTGAGAAAGATAGTGAGCGGCCAGAGGCCCAAGACAGAGGTACCTCTTCTTGGCAACTTTCATTAGTTCAGAACCCCAGGGCCCGAAGCCCGCAGCCTTGAGGGTTAGGGGAGGAAAGGGGGATTCAGGAGATGGCATCTGTGCCATCCAAAACTCACACATGTGGACTGAAGCTAGGCCTAGTACAGTCTGACCTTCCCAGATCAGCCTTCAGTTCTTGTAGTCTGTGATCTTCGAAATGCAGCTGCACTTTGAGAAGAGGCTTCTTGCTTTATGGTTTCCAATTCTTCGGCAGAAACACCTCGGTAAAAATTAGGCAGGGTTTCGTTCTAAGGCAGGGACTCGTTTTAAGGCTGTCCAGCAGGCCATGATACTAGGTTACAATGCAAAATCATTCAGCATGTCGATCCTATACTTTTCCAGCTGTTTGTCTGTTTGTCTGTCTGCCTTTGAGAACTAGGCCTGAGGAAGATTAAGAAATCGCTCTAATAATCCTCTCCTACTTAATTGATTTGTGCCCGAGGAATTAGATTCTTCTTATCCTTCCTTGTCACTAAAACAATTTGAGGTTTCTCTATTTCTTGGGTTCAGTTAGCCAATGCTAAACTCTGGGGATTGCCTACACCATCTCTAAGGGATTCACGGTCAGTCTTTCATCTCAGACATCAGGGAGTAAAAATTTAAAATCACTTTCAGGCAAAAGAAGTGGTCGTTCTTTATTGGGGGGCAGGCGGAGTTAAACTTATAACGTTGTAACTTAAAATTGCTTTAAGAAATTAACCGAATTGAAATAGGGAAGAAATAGGGAAGCTTTCTCTGCTGAAGCAAAGGAAGGGAATAAAAGGGAAAGGGAAAGGGAAAAAAGAAGAAGAAGAAAAAGAAGAAGCACCTTTCCTGAAGAATTTAGATCTCGGCCTGACCCACTCACGGCATTTTCCTGTTGTCTCTCCGAGAAAATCCCGAGGGCTCCCCAGCTGGGCCCCCAACCCAACGAGAAAAAGCGGGCTTGTCCTGGGAGTGCTAGGGGAACTGTGGCTCCGAATTCTATGAGTACCTCAGTTTGGTTTTTGAGCCTCCTCCTCTTCCCCCCCCCCAAGTCCTCAGGACCCATTCGGAAAACAAAAACTGGGCGCCTAAAAATACTTCCGAATTCAATTTCTTAATTGTAAAAAAAAAAAAAGAAAGAAAAAAAAGTTTGGGCTCTTTTCAAGACAGGTATACTGGAGTAAGAAGGGGATTTTTATTTAATTTTTGAAGATTTTTCATAGTAATGGTGATGGGGGGGGGAGGACAGCGAGGATTAAACCATAGAAGATTTAAATCAAAATAACCAATGAAATATAGGGACTGTGAGCTCTAAATATTTAGTTTAGATAGTTCTGTTAAGTTGAGGGGGCAAGTGGAGACGTAACCCAATAATCATCATTTAAAGATACTTTGAAAATCCGACAATATTCTTTGAGTCCCAAGTTCCAAGGTCTTTATTGAGTACCACCTGGGAGGCATCTAAAGCACTTAGCTAAATTAAAAAGAAACGGTTTTGAACTTGGGGTTTGGGGAAATTTCATTTTTCGAACTTACTGTTGCACAAAGTTTAAGTTCCCCCTTCTCATCTCACCTCCCCAATTTAAGTGGGATTCGGGGTGACAAGGGTTAATAACAAGGCTAACTAAGGAGAGACAAATAGGCCCCTAGTTCTTGCCCCCTAGCCTCAGTCTCTCTCAGTTTCTTATTGGACAGCAGCTTTGGGGTTTCTCTTGTTCCGTCTTCCCCTATTGGTCGGGGGCTTGCTTTTTTCCCCCCTTTTCCTCTCCCTTCCCCCCTCCCTCTCCCTCGTGCTTTTGACTGGCACACACAGCCTGGCCCCAGCTCTTCTGGAAAGGGAGGAATTAAAAAAAAAAAAAGTTTCCCAGAAGTTTGGATCAGCGGAAAGACTAAGAGAGGGGGAGAGAGAAAAAGAGAAAGAGGAAGAGAGAGGGAGGGAGAGAGGGGAGGAGAGAAAGAGAGGGAGGGAAAGAGGGGGAGGAGAGAGCCAAGGGGAAAAGAGAGAGAGAGAGAGAGAGAGAGAGAGAGAGAGAGAGAGAGAGAGAGAGAGAGAGAGAGAGAGAG